>JAWNNK010000196.1:0-225871 GCA_035045065.1 Hirtodrosophila trivittata | reverse complement strand
TGTGTCACCGATTTGAGAATTCTTCACGATCATAGACTTAAATTTGACAAACATATCGCGCTTACAGTCAACAAGGCGACTCAATCTCTTGGATTTATCAAACGATGGTCTAAGGAATTCGACGACCCTTATACGACTAAGCTGCTATATACTTCTCTTGCTCGGCCTATTCTGGAATACGAATCTTGTGTGTGGTCTTCTCAATATTCGGTACACCAAGACAGAATTGAGTCGGTTCAAAAAAATGTTCTTCTTTTTGCTCTTCACGGCTTTAACTGGGTTCTAGGTACTGATTTGCCTCCATACCACAGTAGACTGCTATTAATTAACCACCTATTTCTTAGTAAGCATGATGCTGGGAGTTCTATTTTTACATAAATTAATAATTGACGAAATTGGCTCATCTCTGCTATTGAGCCAAATTAACTTTTCTTGACCTTTGATGCGTACTCGTAACTTCACACCACTTTCTCTAAATACTTGTAATACTAACTACTTTCTGCACGAACCTTTTCGAGTTCTCTGTGTTGACTATAACAGACTTTTCGAGTCTTCAACAAAGAATCACAGAATTTGATACGATTAAGAACCATATCCTTAACTTTTTAGTACGTAGTAACTTGAACTAATTTGCTCTACTAATCATAAATATCTGATTGGGTTTTTCTGGGTTTTTCCCAATCCTCGCAACAAATGTTGTATCATTTAATATTCTTATTTTGCACACCCCAGACATTAACTTAAATTTTTTACTTATTATATTATTTCAGTTTTAATTTATATTAAAAATTGTAATTTTGGTCGACTGTTAATAGTTGACATTAAATAAATAAAATAAAAAATAAAATAAAATCTTAAAATTATAAAGTAAATATTTTCTTTTTTCTTATGTTTATACTTTTTAATAATAATTTTTTTTATTCCTTCGACTGTTAATTTTTAACTTGTATTAAAATTTATTTTTTCCACTTTTGTAATTTGTAATATTTCTTGTTTCTTTTGCACTAAATTGTAAGACTTACATTACTAACAGTATTCCGGCGATCTCCCGCGATGATCCCTTGGCTAAGTCTCGTTTGTCCTTTTCGCGGCGCTCTGCGAACTTGTACAACAAAGCCGTCGGCGGTCTTCTGGCCAGTACGGCAGACAATCGAAGGATAACGAAGTTTATTTTATACGAATAACCACAAATATTTTTCTCACTTATGTTTGTCACTGTCACTGTTCTTGTGTGTGATTGTAATATTTAAATATTTTACTTTTATAAAAATGTTTGTGTACTCCTTTTTGTATTCACCCTCTTGTGGCTGCTAAGGCACTTATTGGTGTGAGGCACTAAAGGATGTCAGTGTTTTCTCTTGTTTTTTTTTTTATTTTCATTTTCACTTGTGATGTTCACTGTTTATTGCCGTTGTTCCTTTTTGTTTAACTATACGAATGTTTCTTTTCCTTAGCTGTGGCTCTTAGAGGCACCTTGGCTCAATGATATTTTCACTGATAGTTTTTATTATTTTTTTCTTTATCGTCCTTCGAATTATTCCGCACGTACTGGTCCCTGCTCGGGCGCCTATTAAGTTTATCGGTTATTGTATTTTTTAAAAAAATGTTCTTTATTGACCGAAAGGTATCTTAAGACTAATTTTACAAAATTTGTACTTAGTATCTAAAAGCAGCTACTGCCGCTGGCCTCTGCCGACGTCCCTGGCTATGGTGTCCTATTCTTTCGACGTTCCTACGATTTTGTCGTCTTTGGAGTGTTCTGGCTCAGCGCACGTGGCGTAAATGATCTTGCACTTGGGCCATGGTCACGTTGGCCCTTGTGCACTTGTTTTTAGGGGTCTCTCACGGTGGTGTTTTGGCCACGTGATCTGTGCAATTATCTTTTGATAATGCTCGTCGTTAACTTATATGATGGATATGATGCTGCCCGACTGACCGGCGTCAACCAGTACATGGTTGGGTATTGTTTTTGTTATTATTATGCAACTGTAAATAAATTTCTTGATAACGGCTGAGTGCGCTAGCAAGTTAACCGTTAGAAAAAAAGCGATAAGAAACTTTCGAAGATTATCTGCAATCACGTCTTAACTTCAGAAGCGTTCAAGCGAGACACGACACGTGATGAAAAGATCTGGACATCGATGATTTTAAACAAATGCCATCCCGTTCTGAAAAAAAATTGATGTATGTTTCTTGGAGTTCCTGTATGTGTAGAATAATATGATTATTGTGCGTTGCTTTTCATTGTTTCAGCTGCTCTTGAAGTTAATGCTCTTTAGATTTGGGCTTGCCTTCAATTTTCTTATTGTTCATTGCTTAAGCTGCTCGTAAAGTTGACGATCTAATGCTTTGAGCATTTGTTTTCTTTGGGCTTGCAATTGCTCTTCTTGATTTTCACATGCTTCAGGTGCTTTTGAAGGTGATGCCCTGATTTCATCTGCTTCTAATCGTTCTTGCTCTTGAACTTAATAGTCTCATGATTTGGGCTTCCAATCCCTCATATTGCTTTTTATGATCAGATTACTTCCGATTACAATCGTGTAATTGCTGTTCATTTGCTTCACCTACTCTTAAATATGATATTTTGATTCATAAGAGTTCCAATCGTTCTTCTTGCTTTTCACTTGCTTCAACTGCTTTAATGATGCTCTGATTCATGTGCTAATAATCGTTATTTTTGATGTAAACATGCCTTAGTTGGCATGCGTCAACTGCTCCTAAAGTGAATGCTGTTACTCTTGAGGATTGTGCTCTGATTTTATTTATTTATTTATTTATTAACAGTCCACCAAAATTTTAGACTAAAAAGATTAAAGTATAATTAACTTAAATCACATTAAATAAAATTGAATAAATAAAATTTATTTAAAATTAAAGTTTATGACCCCAGTCATACAAAATAAATGTATTAACTGATCCAACATTTGCAAGGATGAGAAAAACCCCAGGAAAATCAATAAGATCATTAGGATTAGTTAAGATAATAGTTTTAGTTAGAACGTGCTAAAAAGTTAAGAATGTTAATAGTTTGAAAAGAGAACATTGACTTTAATCTCGACAAAATCTATTTCAGTCAACACATAGAACAGAGCACTTTAATCTCGACAAAATCTATTTCAGTCAACACAGAGCACTCAAAAAGCTTTATACAGTTGTTAGTAGTACAAGTTTTAAGAGATAGTGTTGTGAAGTTACGAGTAGGTATCAAAGGTACTGAAAACTTAATTTGGCTTAATAACAAAAATTAATCAATTTTGTCAGAATCAATTTTGTCAAATCAGAAATATTGGGCATTTACTAGGTTTCGGTAAAGATTATTATGTTAGATTCAAAGGAAAAACTATCTAAATTCGGTTTTTTACGTTTAGAGTTAACACCTAAGTTAAGACCTATAACGTATTGATATGATAGAAGAAAAGTTAGTTTTTTTTGGCAAATTACTCGATGTTAAAGCACTAGTAGAGTTTAGCGGCTGTGCAATATGAGAACAATTTCTTCTACTTGACTCAAATCCTTTTAAAGTAAAGTTTTTTGATCAGAAGGCATTGCAACAAATAGTATTCAATGTTTCCGCCGAAACATTAATTTTAAATGAGCTGATTTCCCTAGAATAACTGGCAGGAGCTGACAAACTCTGGAGGGTACTAAGAGCAGTATTATTAACCAACGAATTAGTTCCAATCAAAATCTTAGAGACCCCATAGGAATAGGCGAGTTTAAACTCATAAGTTGCTCGACATTATCAGTTATGTGGTTTAAGGTGCTAATATTTGGAGAAACCCGACCAGTTGCAGTTAGAAGTTTGGGTATTAAAGAAGGCATTACAGTGTTTGGCTCAGACGGCATGGACAAATTTTAAACGATTAAAATTATCATCAAAAGTCTGGGAGGCACCATGCAGTTTTTAAAAATGCTGCTTGGAGGGTATTAAAACCAAATCTTGTCTGTCTCATGAATTTTGTATATTCGGTTCGGCTCTCCGACATGACTTGCCACATCATCTAAGACCGGAGTTTTCTAAGATTTAATATTTAATTTTGGTTGTGTAAGCAGTACATTTAAAATTTAACATGTGCTATACTGTCATAGACATAGAGTATGACTGACATTTATAGTTTTTGATGCAACAGACAGACATGATTTAAAAAAAAACTAATATGGTCAAAGTTTGTGTAAAGGTACAAGTGCACTGTACCACAAACGAAAAAAAAAATAGATAAAATTCAAAAACAATATTATATGTGAATACCAAACAAACCTAAATTTAAAAGGCTTACTAACCATCTAAGGAATTACTACAAAATTTAATGATTGACATGAAGACAGATTTTAAACCAGCTGCTTTTCACTGTTCACTTGCTTTAGCTGGTCTTGAAGTCTAAAGCTTGCTTTAAAAGCCTGATCATGAAAATGTTTTAACGCATTTCACTTGCTTTTGCTATTTTTAAAGTTTCTGCTTTAATACGTTAGGGTTGCCATCGTTCTTCTTGCCTTTCACAATCTTTCGTCTCACTGTTCATTTGCTTCAAGTGCATTTTTATTCGTAAAGGTTGCAATTAATTTTTCTTTCTTTTCACTTGGTTCAGCTGGTTTTGCTTTTATGTTTTGGATGTTAAGTCGGTCTTATCTGTGTTAAATTGATTTGGTGCTCTTAAGGCTGATGCTCTGATTCTCTCCAGTACCAAACGTTAATTTTGCTATTCATTTGTTTCAGTTATTCTTAAATATGAGATTTTGAGATTTATGCAACCCGTTAATTTTGCTTTTCACATTCTTCACCTGTTCTTAAAGTTGATGCTCTAATGCGTTGGGCCTAAATACGATCTGGCTGTTCATTTGACTATTCTGCTTTTGAAGTTTAGGTGGTGCTTGTACGTGTAATCCTTCTTCTTGAATTTTAGTTCTTATTGGAGGTCAATTTTAGTCAAAAGTTAACATTATAATCTGGTAACGCCCTTACTTACTCAAAGAGCGCCAAAGGCAAATTGACTACCTCTGTTACAAACGAACAGTCGCAATAAACACAAGCAAATCACAAAGAAATTTTAGGCTTTTATTGTGGAGTTCGATCGTGAGAGTGGACACTCGAGTGGACCAGGACCTCAATTTTTATACAATTTTACCGGTACAGAAAACGGCCAACATTTTGCGACCGTGACAGGACATTTCACAATTGTATAAAACTTGGAGGTTAAGGACTCATTGAAGTCAGGTATAATCGACTTGAAAGCAAAGTGAAGCAATTGGAATAAACCGGAAGTAGCTGTAGCAGTATTTGTATAGCTGTACACATACTCCCAACGTTACATTGGAAACGGTGCTATCGTCTGATTTTCATTCTCGTTGATCGCTCACACATACCGACATACACTTTCAGCATAAAATCTGGTCAGTTGCTTTGCGCCCGAAGCACATTGCTGTTAACATATCATTGCTAATCTGGCGTATTGCTGTTAGCACATCACTGCTACAAATATGCTGCTTTGCTGCAATTAGGAATTGCTTCTTTGCATTACGACCAAAATCTAATTGCAACTTAAAGGAAACAATTATTGTGCGTTACTGGTGGATCATCAATAAAGTGTTTAACATCAACACGAGTGCGGATGAGGATCTTATTCCTACGGGACCTGGAGCTATCGGCATAAATAGTAAGGCTGCGTCCAAATTAGTGAAATGGAGATGACAGCGCACAGTGTTTCAATGAAAAATACAAAATTTGCATACTAAGGCGGAACAAGAAGGCTATGCTGAAGATGCCGATCTCTTAAACTGCAGACTTCAAATTCTGGAATCACACTATCGTCAACTGAGTCAAATACAAACACAAATCGAACATGCATACAGCATTCAAAGTAAACGTGCAAATCAGGAAGATATTTTTATTGCTGCATCAATATCATCAATATCGCCGAGGTGTGTTTGTGTTACAAGTCATCAGCACACTATACTGGGAGTTGTAAGACGTTTACCGAGTTACCAGTGGTACAGCGCCTTTGCATAATTAAATACGACAACTCATGTTTTAGCTGTGTTCGTAAGGTGCACCAAATAAAGGATTGTCAGTCAAAGGCAAGGTGTGTCAATCAACCCATCACACACTTTTGTACAAATACGTACAAGCGTCAAAAACGCCGAGTCCTCAAATCAACATTAATAACACTCAACCATTGGTAAAAACATCATTATTGGCTCACGTTTCGAACATATCTGTACTTTAACTCCAAAGGCATCGTGTGAACCTAGAACCAAAAAGTGTCATTCACGACATATGTTACATTGACGTCTAGGTGTTCGGACTTCACATGGACATCAACATTCTCTATGGCTAAGAAGATTTTGGCCAAGCAGCCTCAGCAGAAATTTAAAGCATAAAACTGAAATCTATCGTCAGGACTCACATTTCTATGAGTCAAACAAGATTCAGTTGCTGATCGGCGTGAATGGATCATGCGATCAGAGAAGGAAAGGTTAAGCTAGGAGAAGGCAGGCCATATATCATAAACACCGCATACGGTAATTTTGGGGACAACATGGGCACCAACACTAGCACTCGTATTCAAAGATGTTATCTCACAATTCTCTCGATTCTTTAGTGGAGAGATTCGGGGAAGTTGACGACTGCAAGGTGACAAAGTCAAAGATCACAGCAGAAGAACTGCTGTGTGAAGATCACTTTCACAAAAAAGTTTTACAAGGACTCACAGGTCGTATAGAAGTTAGGTTGCCGTTCAAGGAATCACCTAACGCACTGGGAGAATCGTACAGTAATGCACTCAAGAGTTTTAAGTCACTGGAACGCAAATCAAATCGAGATGAGCAATTAAAAACATCATGGGTCGAGTTCATGAACATGTATATTGCTCTTAGACATACTATATGTCAGCGGTACATGGAGGAAACCAAGAGAACCCAAACTATTACATTCCACACCATAGTGTTTTGTGAACGCAAAGTTTGACGATAAGGCTTCGTGTCGTATTTGACGCGTCGGCCAAGATACACTGGGGTAAATCTCTCAGTGATTTGCTCAGAGAAGGACCAGCCATCAAACAGGATGTGATAACCACATTCTTGTCGTTTATATTTTATAAATACGCACTCACTGGGTACATATACATAAACAAAGAGGACAGTCTTTGTCAGTGGATCCTGTGGCGAATCGTCACGTCGCACGAATTGGAAATATACGAAATTACCACAGTTACATGTGGAATGTCGGCTGCTCCGTTTCTTGCAATAAGAAGCGAACATCACATCGCTGAGCTGTACGAGGTGGAATGCCCCGTCGGTGCAGCGACGCTGCGCAGTGACTTCTACGAGGTCGACGTTTTTATGGGTGCAGATGACATTCCTCATCCACAACAGAAGAAGGATGAAACGGTGAAGATCCTTGCTAAAAAAAAATTCAGCAGTTACTCCAAGAAAATTGCACCTACATCAGAGAACGAAACACTTTTGACGATCAATATGTCATGAAAACGTTGGGTGTGGCATGGCAGCCTCTTCGTGATGTATTTGTATTTCGATAGGAGCGCCAAGAGACAGTTACTAAGCGCGTAATTCTTTCGAGAATTGCGCGGATATTTGATTTGTTAGAATTCGTAAGCCCTGTCGTCATTCGCGGTACAATTTTTCTTCAGGGTCTTACGCTAAAAAGAATCGATTGGGATGTACCTTTAGACGAAGATCTGCAAGAAAGATGAACATAGCTAATGGAGGATTTACAGGACCGCAAAAAATTAACTATTCCTCGACTTTTCCGCACGTCTTTATCGCGTGGCTGCCAAATCCATTTGTTCGCAGACGCATCCGAAGGAGCATATGGGTGCTGTATATAAGTTCGGGTCGAGCTAACAACCGGGACTGAGTTTAACTTTCTAGGTGCAAAATAGAATTTAGTGCCAATGTGTTTTTAGAGGTATAGAACTTTAAATTGCAATAAAACAATCGATTGTGGCACGAGCTGTGTGACATGTTGCGCCGTTTTGTTGGAACCACAGCTCCTGGACATCATAGTTGTTCAATTCAGGAAAAGTTAGTAATCACGGCTCTATACCGATCACCATTGACTGTAACGTTCTGGCCATTATCGTTTTTGAAGAATTACGGACCAATGATTCCACAAACTCATAAAGCGCACCAAACAGTCAGTTTTTCTGGATGTAACGGTGTTTCGACATACACTTAAGGATTAGCTTCACTCCAAATGCGGCAGTTTTATTTGTTGACGTATCCATTCAACCAGAAGTACGATTCATCGCTAATCAAAATTATTAGCGATACGTATTCCGCACATAATCGTTATTTTCGAAATAAAATTGCACTATTTGCAAGCGTTGTTCAGGCGTGAGTCTATTCATGATGAATTGCCAAACCAAACTGAGAATAAATCACTTGACAGCTGTTAAATCGGTCGCCATCTTGAACAGTAATGCTCTTACTGAGTCGCGTTTGGATGGAATTTGAAGACCAATTGGCAATGAATATCGATAGTGTATAGTTTTGAAGCTACTTCAAGAGCGTCCTTCAATGGCAACAAATGCATTCCTCAAAGCTGCAATGCATTGTTGCCAATGGAGTAGCTGAACTTCAGGAGCATTCAAATATTATTTGGAGACATGTTCCTACAGCTTAGAATCCATCAGTAATCGTTTCCCGTGGATGTCGCGCGTCCGAGCTGTTAAAAAGCATGGGGAAGAAGAGCCCGGACTTCCTAATGTTTCCAAGTGAAGATTGGCTCGTAGACGTACGCGCGAAAGGTACGTTCGTTTGCAGCAACGTAGATGGTAGACTACAATCTGTTCAAATGCATCATCATATAAGCGAATAATTATTATTGTTGCTTCTCCAGTTTACACTACAAATAAGGCAGGGCAGATTATTCGCTCAAGGCCATCCCCGATATCAACGATTTAAACGAACAAATCAGTCTGGCGAATCAGGAATAAACGTACGTGAAGGAAATAGCCATGTTGCAAAAGGGTTAACCTCTACAACCGAGACTTCAACGGTTATCACCCTTTCTGCAACCAACGAACATCGATGACGTCGTTATGCAAGTGATGAGAGTTAGTGGTCGACCTGCAAATTCAAACATGCCGTTTAAAGGATCTTGGTAGCTCTGCTCTGTGGTGTGTAGCTGTATAACTTGCTTTCAGTACAAGCTTAATGAAGCAAATAATGGGCAATTTACCGGCAGATTGGGTGCTCGGTGAACGTCTGTCTGTTCACAGGCGTTGACTTTTGCGGACCATTCTTCATGTTGTACAGGCTGCGAGGCAAGGCTCCGTACAAAACATATGCGGCAATCTGTATCTGCTTTGCATCAAAGGCAGTTAAAATTTAGCTAGTTTCTGAATTTATAACCGCGTTCCTGTTCTGCATTCGACGATTCATTGCACGTCGCGGCGTTCCTAAGCTACAATATTTGCTCCACCGTCGGATGACCCAAATGATGTCGCGGCTGTCACTCCAGCTCATTTGCTTATTGGAACAATGTTGACTGCTGCTTTAGAAGCTGCGCTACACTCATAGGTCAGGCAAAGAAATCCGCTACATTGACAGATGGCAGCCTGTGACGTATCTCAAGCAGTTGCCCAACTCATGATTATACACGAAGACTACACGCCGACAATATAGTGGCTTCTAGCACGACTGGTGGCTACCATAGCTGGGAAGGACAAAAGTTCGACTTGCAGATGTGCGAACAGCAAAGGGCACTTTTAGACGTCCGATTAACAAGCTTGAACCTCTCCCATCAACTTAGTTATGTGAAAGTCAAGTTTATCAACGCGGGGAGAAGAGATAAAAATATAATCTGTTAACGCCCTTAGCTCTAGTTTACTTACTCAAAGAGCGCCAAAGAAAAATTGGCTACCTCTGTTACATACGAACAGTCGCAATAAACACACGCAAACGACACATAAATTTTAGGCTTTTATTCCGCAGTTCGAACGTGAAAAATTGGTCACATGTGGACCAGGACTTCAATTTTTATAAAATTTTACCGGCAGAGACAACGGCCAAGAGTTGTTTTAACTCCTTTTTTAAGTTGATGATTGAATACTATTGGATATCGATCGTTTTCTCTTTGTTCACTTTCTTTAGCTGCTCTTGAAGTTGATACTTTAATGCTATGATCGTAAGATCAATGTTTTCTCGTTGTTCACTTGTTTTTGCGGTTCTTAAAGTTGATCTTCTTATTCATATGTGTTTCAATCGTTCTTAATGCTTTTCACTTACCTCAGCTGGTCTTGAAGGTGAGGCACTGATGCTTTGGGCTTGCAATCTTTTTTCTCGCTTTTACTTTGCTTAAACTTTTTTAGAGTTTTTGATTCAATGACAATCGATCTTTCCTAAAGCTGGTCTTGAAGTCGATGCTCTAATGCTTTTATCGTAATATCGTTTTACTTGCTTATGCTGTTCTTTAAGTTAATGCTCTAATTCGTTAGGGTTGCACTCGTTCTTCTTGCTTTTCATCTTTGGTCACACTTTATTTTCTTCAAGTGCACTTAAAGTTGATATTTGTATTCTTCGGGTTTTCAACCCTTTTTTTTTCTTGCTTCAGCTGGTCTTAAAGATGATGCTCTAATGCTTTGAATGTAAAGTTGTTCTTCTGGTTAACTTTGGTTACTCTTAAAGCTGATTCTCTGATTGTCTCCGCTAACAAATGTTGTTATTTGTGTTTATTTGCTTTAGCTAGTCTTATATATAATATTTTGATTCTTCAGACTAGAAATCGTTTTTCTGCTTTTCACTTGCTTCAGCTGCTCTTGAACTTGACGCTCTAATACTTTGAGCGTAAAGCCGTTTTTCCCGCTGTTGTTTTTGTTGCTCTTAAAGCGGATGCGCTGATTTTATTCAATAGCTTTGAACTGTTCTTCTTGATATTTAATAACTTCAGCATCTTTTGCAGTTGATGGTCTGATTTAATTTCATTTATATATTTATTAAAGTCAACTAAGAGCAGCGGACTACGAATTTAATTAAAACAAAATAAAATATTGAACAAAGAAGAATAATAAACATTTAAATTATTAAATTAAAGTAGATATAATTAAAATTAAAAATAAATATATTAAATTTAAAAACTTAAAAATTTAAATTTTGATCTAGGGAATAAAAATGTAAGAAAAATTGATTTAATTTAAATTGATCTAACATATATTGCAAGGATTGGGGAAAACCCAGAAAAATCAATCAGATCAATAAGTACTAGTACTGTCTATAGGAGTATTAGAATATTGACGTTATACTATTATTTACGTATATACTATTAGGGGCAATAGTATATATAAGCATAGTATATTGAAGTATTAATGTATAAAAGAATTAGTAAATAAGGCTTACACTGTTACAAATTAACATACTATTAGAAGTAATAGTATATAAAAAAGCAGTATAACGAATAATTAAAAGGTTAAAAAAGGAGTTAAGACAAATTGAAGTAATGTAGCTAGAAAGGAGGTTAATTCTTTCTACTAAGATATAGGAAAAGAGAAAATATTAAAGAATAAAGAAAAGATTAGTTTGAGATCATATTGTATACATTGTTATAGTTTACACATAAATCGTGGAAAGAGCTGTATAAAGCATAATTAGTTGTACATGCACAACGACGAAGGGACAATGGGATATAATTCCTAGTACATCGACGAGGAATAGTAAAACTAAACCTAAAAGGAAATATGTGCCGATATTGCCAAAAATCAATTTATATAGAAAATCAGCACCGAGATTCCTACGATTAATTAGTAAAGGAAGATTTATAAAAAGAAGCCTACTGGAGAATGATGTTAGACGAAGATTGTGGTCCCAGTTAAGTCCACGTAAAGCTATCAGCACTGGGTGACAATATACTGTGGACACCAGACGCACGAATAGTATTCCAGAATCGGCCGAACAAGAGAAATGTAAAGATTTTTGTGGTAAAAGGATCATTGAATTATTTTGATCAACGTTTAATAAATCCAAGTACTCCCTTGGCATCATTAGTGATAGTAGAGATATGCAAATTTAAATTAAATTTATAGTCAAGTAAAACACTCAAGTCCTTAACCGTGGATAGACGAGAGCGGTCCGAATAGTGCTTAACCTCAACGCACGATGACACCACTTTCCCAAGAGAAATTTACTATTGTGTAGTACATTATTGTAAACGGCTACTGTCGAACTTTCAGCCAAATCGGACTCGTAGTTTTGTTTTGACCGCGTGTGAAAGAGGGCTTGTCCGCGGATTTTAAAAAATGGAAAAAGAGCAATATCGGTCATTGATTCGATTCTTGTTCTTGGAAGGGAAATCGCGCAGCGATATCAAAGAGAGCATGCATGCTGTGTATGGAAGATGTGTAAGAAGTCCTATCGGCCGGAAAGGTGATGGGCAGCGTTTTCTGTAATTCATAAGATGCTTATATAAACACAAACATTTGTTGCGAGAATTGGAAAAAATCCAGTAAAAACCCAATCAGATCACTATGATTAGTAAAACAAATTTGTGCAAGTTACTTCGTGCTAAAAAGTTAAGGATATGGTTCTTAATCGTATCAAGAGAGGATTCTGTGTTGAAGACTCGAAAAAGTCTGTTATAGTCAACACAGAGAACTCGAAAAGGTTCGTGCAGAAAGTAGTTAGTATTACAAGTATTTAGAGAAAGTGGTGTGAAGTTACGAGTACGTCTCAAAGGTCAAGAAAAGTTAATTTGGCTCAATAGCAGAGATGAGCCAATTTCGTCAATTATTAATTTATGTAAAAATAGAACTCCCAGCATCATGCTTAGTAAGAAATAGGTGGTTAATTAATAGCAGTCTACTGTGGTATGGAGGCAAATCAGTACCTGGAACCCAGTTAAAGCCGTGAAGAGCAAAAATAAGAACATTTTTTTGAACCGACTCAATTCTGTCTTGGTGTACCGAATATTGAGAAGACCACACACAAGATTCGTATTCCAGAATAGGCCGAGCAAGAGAAGTATATAGCAGCTTAGTCGTATAAGGGTCGTCGAATTCCTTAGACCATCGTTTGATAAATCCAAGAGATTGAGTCGCCTTGTTGACTGTAAGCGCGATATGTTTGTCAAATTTAAGTCTATGATCGAGAAGAATTCCCAAATCGGTGACACAGTCTAATCTCTCAAGAGAAACCCGGTCGATCATGTAATTGAATATGTGAGGCGTACTTCTATAGAATGACATAACCTTACATTTAGAGCAATTCAGAAACAACAAGTTGCGTTTACACAGAGCAGAAAACACATCCAGGTCCGATTGCAATAAATGAGGACAGTTGTTGTCATTATATGATAAGCACAGCTTCATATTTTCGGAGTACATTAGTACAAAGGAGGAGGTAACAAAGACGGGCTTAGAGGTTTTAAAAAGAATTTTTTGGGTTCTACAAGAAAACTTTTAGGAAAGGAGGCTGTATAGAAATCCGATAGTGCAAAGCTTTTTAAACAAGAGATAGTGGCTAACGGAATCGAAAGCCTTGCTGAAAGGTAAGCCCAAGTAAGTTAGTGTTAGTAGATGCTGCGGATAATTTGGTAATACCCCTATAGTTTGTAAAATCGGACTTTCTACCATGTTTGTGAAGAGGAATTATAAATGATTCCTTCCTCCTTGGGAAAGAGCTCGAGTTAACAGAAAATTCAAGTAATTTAAGCAAGGGCTTACATAGAGTATCAGCACAGTACCTAAGTACACATCCTGGTACTCCATCTGGGCCAGGTGAATATCATGGCTTGCTTAAATTAAGTTCGTTTAGTAACGAACTTTCCAGTATCACAGGACCAAAAATTCAGTTTGATTTCAACAAGGTATACGGATAAGGGGAATTAGGAAGAAAGTTAGAAGATGAATAAGTACAATAGATTGAAAGAATTCTGTATTTTCTTTCATGTCTTCATTAAAAACAGATGAAGGCAGTAAGGAAGTTTTTCGTTTGGTATTGACAAAGTTGCGGAACTGACTCGGATTCTGAGCAAATTGCAAACGACAACGAATTAGGTAATCATTGTAACAACGCCAATTACAAACAACAAGAGTTGTTCTGGCGATAACATTACGAGAAAAATCTGAAGGATTATTCGAACTCTTAAATCTTTTATAATATCTCGACTTCACATTGAATTTAAGCATTGCTAATTCTTTAGAGAACGAAGGAGGTGTATTAGTTCTATTGGGAAGCTCATCTGGAACGCATTGATCAAAAAGTGATTTTATAATATTATAAAAGATTGAAGTAGCACTGTTAATGTCAGTACAAGAGTACAGTTGCGACCAGTTTGTTTCTAAAATTAATGAATTAAGTTTTATAAATTCTGTTTTACGAAAGCAGCGTGTTTTAACGAGAGGGTTACTAGACCAAATATGCATAGCATGCAGGCAGTTCAAAAACTAATTCTAAAGTAGGATGATAGGGGTCTTCGGGGACAACTAAAGGACAAGTTTGTACTACAGTACTAGAAAAAGGATCCGATGCAAAAATAAGGTCAAGTAGACGATCATTACAGTTTCGAATCGGATTAATTTGAAAGAGAGACATCTCTAAGATCAATCGATAATTTCGTAACATTTGGATGGCGTCAAAACAGTTAGACAGTCAGACCATACGACATGTGGCAAATTAAACTCGCCAAACACAAACAGTTAATCATTACTAGAAAGTAGTGACGAAATGGATTGAATCGCAGGAATATGGTCAATGTATATGGATGAATTGGACTATGACGGAATATACAAGCATGTTATAAATATAGGAACAATTATATATATAATTTTAACGGCGATAAATTCAATGCTTATTAGGCAAGGTGAAAAAATAGGTTCTGATAGAGAAAAGATCAGAATCTACAGCAATAAGGACACCATCTCCTATACGCGACAAATGATCGCATCTAAAAGATGTGCATTTATTGAAAAATAAAGAAAAATCTAAAATTTCGGGCTTTAAGTTTCAGTAAAGGAAATCATTTATTTATTAATTAATATTAATAGATTTGTTTACAAATCATGATCTAATAAAGAGGGTTTATTTAGCATGACTGCGGGGAGTCTTTTGCTAATCCAAGTTAAAAGATTTGTACTATATAATATAATGTTTTGGTTGTGATCAATTTTGTGTTTTAAATTTCATGGTAAATTTTGGTTTGTTTTAAGAATAGAATAATTTTTTTCATTTTTTTTTTGTTATCGTTGGCTAGGCAGTGGGTTTGTTTTTAATTTGAAAAATATTTTTCCCAATTTGACGTGATGCTGGCAGTGGTCAAGCAAATGTTTTAGACTTTTAGTTGTGATGGCGTTGCACATTTGGCAGAGTTGTGTTGTATTTTTGTCTATGTAGTGTTGATGTGTTATTTTGGTGTGGCCTTATCGTAGTTTAATAATTTTGGTTTGGTCTAGTCTATTTGTGCTTTGTTTGGCGTGGTAAAGATATTCAGTTATGTTTATAATGGTGTTTATGTTTTTGTACCACGTGGTGCAGAGTTGAAAAGTATATTTTTGTTTTGAAGTGTAGTATTTTTTTATGAATATGTTTATGTCATTTTCATTTATGTTTGTTGTTTGTATTAGTGGCATTTGTATTGCGGCTTTAGTTGCTTTATCAGCAAGCTCGTTTTCTTTTATTTGGGAATGGCCTGGCACCCAAAGGAGTTTGATTTTTGGAAAGTCTTCAATTAGTAGAGACCTTATAATTGCTGGATATCTGTTATTGTTATTTAAATTTAAAATTGCATCAAGATATGATAATGGGTCTGAACAGATAATGACTTTACTTGGGTTATTTTTAAAAAGTTGTATTGGTTGTATTGCTATTATTTCTGTGACATTACTGAGGAATAGAATGACAATTTTAAGATGATATTGTCGGTTGTTATTGCGTAACTAGTGGTATTGTATTGTATTGTACTCTCTAAGCTCAGTCAAAATAAGGTTATTTGGAAAGGACCAAGAAGGTTTTATATTATATGTCTTGTGGGGAGTGTATGGTAGTTCATGGATATTGCAGAAGTTTATTGCTTTTGCTATAATTGATGGTATTTGTTTCCGTTTAGAAAGTTTGTATTCTCTTAGAATTTTAAAAACTGGAGTATTGCGTGAATTTATTAAGTTTTTATAGAGTTTGGCTGTAAGATAATCTCTTTTGGTCACAATTTCTGGGATATTGGCTTCGTGTAACATGTTTTTATTTTTTCATTGGTGTAGCTCGATAAGCACCCAGAGAGATGCGTATTGCAGCATTGAAAGGGGTTATTAATTTGTTGATTATTGTTTTGTTGCGAAGTCTATTTTTGAAATTATTGTTGACTTTGTTATATTGAGTAGTGTATTTGTATTACAGTTTCGTTTTGTGCTTGCTTAGCATTTGATTATGTCGAATCTTTTTGATAGTGATTGTTTAAGGTTATCTATATGGGTATGTCAGTTTAATTTGTTATTAAAAGTTATCCATAGAATTTTTTTGCATTGAGATTATGTTTGCTTGTTTGTTATAGGCGATAAGATTATAAGATAAGATAGTATTACTAAAAGCGGAGATCCTTGTGGGATGCCGTTGGCCAGTGTTGACATGTATGATCCCACACGGACTATAATTTTGCGGCTTGTCATGAAATTTTTTATGTAATTTGTAGTTTTAGGCCCTATTCTCCTTTCGTGAAGTTGGGCGATAATGACATGCCGCCATATCCTATCAAACGCCTTTGAAAAGGCAAGAGATATGACGGAAAGTTGACTTTTAGCTGTTATTGTTTCACTTATTACTTATTATTCGATGTAAATCAAAGCATCTGTTATATATTTCCCTTTTTTAAGCCCAACTTGATTTTCATGTGGTACCTTTTTGTGGTTAAGTAATCACCATAAACGTTTGGCAATAATCTTATCTATGATTTTTGCTAAGCAACAGTTAAGTGAGATCGGACGATATGATTCAATATTTAAATTGTCTGAAATAGGTTTGAGTATTGGGATTGTTAAATTTGTTTTGTATGTTTAAGGCAGGCATGTGTTGCAAATATTGTTTTATAGTTTAAGTAATCTGTGTTTGAGTATGATTGATGTGTTTCTAATCATAGGGGAGGATATTCTGTTTAGGCCGGGGGCTTAACCTTTAAGAAATTGTAGAGTGGACAATTGTTCAGATAGGATTATTTTTTGTTCTTTTTGGCGGTTATGCAGGTTTGGAAAGTTGGTTGATTGTTGTTGTGCTTATCTGCTATTAAATCAGCATCAAAGTTGATATCTTGTGAGGTATCGGACCAGTGTTATACAAATTGGTTGGCTATCGTGCTTTGACATATTGTTTTCTGATTGTCTGTGGGATTGTTTATGCTGTGTTTTGACTTTAGTGGATTTAATCCGCAAAACCTTCTGATATTTGACCAGATGTTTTCGATGTTGGGCTAGAGGGCTTAATTTCGGACGTAAATTCTATGGCAGATTGTTTTTTCTCGAAAGTTTGAGCTCTCTTCGAAACAGTCCGCTTTTCGGTATTTTAATGTATTTTAAGCTAGCTTTTTATTCCACCAGGGAATTTTGTATTTAAAGGTTTTGTAGAAGTCTGTGGAATGCTATAATGTCCACTTTGTAAGATGGTTTAGCAAATATTTGCATTTTCCTTGTTGATGTTGTTACTAATTGGGATTGTGTTACTGATTTCTTCTGTCTATTTATTAAACTGTAACCAATCAGCTTGTTTGATTTTAAAGTGTGGCTAGTATTTTTTGAAAAGTTTTTCGTAAAAATTGAAATAAGTATTGGAAAGTGATCACTACCATTAAGGTTGTCAAGGATGTGCCATTTAAAAGTGTAAAGTTGGTTTTATCAAAAAATTCGGCTATAGTTTTACCTCTTCTATTGCAAGATGTTGAACCCCATTTTATGTGCAAACTATTCAAATCTCCAATAACCAATATTGATGGTGTATCTATTGTATGTTTAGTACGTTTTCTAGGTTGTTGTATGAAAATGGTGAAATGTATGTTGATATAATGCTAATTTTATTTTATTGTTTCTATTTCTATTGCAATAAGTCGAAGTCGTTGTTTAGCTTTATTTGTGTGTATTGAATAGATTTGTAAACCAGAATTGCAACTCCTCCGATTCTATTTGCAGCTTTACTTCTTATCATGTTCTAGTTTATTGGAATTGGAACGTGGGTATTGTTTACTTAGTGTGTTTCTTGTATTGAAATTATTTGTGGTTTATGTTTCTTAATTAAAATTAAAAGTTCGCTGTAGCTGTTTAAGTATTGTGCATGTTTCATTGTAGGATATACAATGTATATCGACATTTAAGAAAGAAAAAGAATGTGTCGAATGTTGAATATACTTGTGTGCATATAATATTTTATTTATTTTTAACTTCCTCTTATTGGTCTTGCTTGAAGTTGATGTTTTTTTGGTGTTGGTATTTGCTTGATTGTTTTGAGAAATAGTTTCTATACATGTTGCTATGACTTCCTTTGAGGTTCTTTTGTTCACATTGGGTATTGTTGGGGTTTTGATTGGTGTTATTTGTTGCCAGGTGATTGATGCAAAGGGCTTTGTCCATCCTTGTGTTTGGCGTTATATATTGAGTATGCTGTTTTCAAGTCTGTTTTCTGAAGGGTTTGAATGGCGATTATTTCTTGTTTTTCAATGAATACAGGGCATTTTTTGTCTATTGATGAGTTGTTGATGTAAACGTATTTTTTTTGCTTTGCAGTTGATGCAGGACAGTCCATTCTTGCAGTTTTTCATCTCGTTGGGTTCTATGTGTTGATTTTGGGCGCAGAGCATGCATGTTTTGGGTCCTTTGCATACTTTGTGCGTGTGTCCAAATTTGAGACAGTTGTTGCAGCGTAAGGGTAATGGGATGTAGGGTTTCACCTGATTCCATTCATATCCGATTGAAACGTATTGTGGAAGATTGTGGGTGGCAAATGTAAGGATTATCAGGTCGGTCTCTATCAGAGTATTTTCTTCATTCTCCTTTATCTTTTTTATTTCGCAGACTCCATGAGTTTCCAATTCTTTGAGTATTTCTTGTTCCGAGATATTTCTTAATTCGTTTGAATAAATTATTCCTTTACATTGGTTAAGTTTTTCATGTTAGGTGACTGTTACAGGGATGGTGTCAGAGAGTGAAGACAGTTTGAGTAGTTTGGTTGCTTGTTTGTGGTTTTTAGTATTTATCAGTAACGTGCCGTTGCGTGTTTTTTTGCATAACTTCAGTTCACTAATTTTAAAAGAGCTGATTTCTCTGGCATAACTAAATCTAAATTTATCAACAGATAAACCTAGTAGTTTTAACTTGGATGTAGGACTTTACATCATAAACCGAAGTCTCAGAGGCAAACCTATAGACGAAATTTTTTTTTTGTAATTGGGATATCTATTAGGTGCTTAGCAGCCCTAATTGCTGGTTAAGATACGGACAAGGTCGAGGAGAACTAAGAACAGTGTTGAGGACCGACGAATTAGTTGCAATCACATTCATAGGCCCCTTATAGGAACAGGCGAGTAATAATTCGAAAGCTTCTCGACACTATCAGAAATATTGCATATTTTATATATGTGGAAATCAGACAAGTTGCAGGTGATTGGTATGGTGTTAAAAATTGTGGTGTTGCCAAACAGACTGGTGTAGAAGGCATTATAGACTTCGGCCCAGACGGCATGGATGACAGTTTTAAATTATTAAAATTATCATCCAAGGTCTGGAAGTCACCATGTAGTTTTGTGAATGCTGCTCTGAGGGTATTTAAACCCTTCCTTGTCTGCCTCATTTTTGAAAATTCACACCTCCTAATAACAGACTTATTAAAAGTATAATCTTTAACTTTGGTTGCATAACCAGCACATTTAACATGAGCTGTATTGTCAGACAACCAACAATAAATAAGTCCTTAGAATCAGACTCACTTTTACAATTTCTAATACAGCAGACAGACATGTTAAAAAAAATCAGGAAAACTAAAAAGATTCAAAATGAGTCTAAAATCACAAATGCACTGCACAAGAAGGGGAAAAACAAGAACAAAGAATGTAAGAGCAGTCTTATAAGCGAATACACGATTCTCAACAACCTGGAGAAGGGCAAAACGGTCACAGGGCTGTACTATGCTGAATTATTAGGCCGATTCGACGCCAAACTTCAGAAAAAACGGTCCCATTTGGCGAAGAAAAATTGCTTTTCCACCATGACAACGCACCAGCTCATACTTCCTTGGTCGAATTGAGCTACTGCTGCCCCATCCACCGTATTCTCCAGATTTGGCCTCGTACGACTTATTTTTGTTTCCAAACTTAAAAAAATCGCTCGCCGGGCAGAAATTTGAGTCAAATGAGGTGGTCATCACCTTCACGGACACCTACTATGCAGACCTCAAAAAAATGTATTTTTCAGACGGGTTAAAGAAGTTGGAGCATCGCTGGGACAAGTGTTTCGAGCTAAAAGGAGACTATGTTGAGAAATAAATCGCCACTTATTCAAAATTTTCGTTTTTCTTTTGTAGGCTAAGTACTTATCGGACCACCCTAGTACGTTGCAATGGAATATTGTCAATCGTATAGGAGCCTAAAAGTGGTCTAGCGCGACTAAATGCCATAAACATACATTTTGCACACTTAATATGCAACTTACTGGTCAAACACCATCGTTGCAAAGCACTCAAATCTTCTTGCAAATGGCTTTGAGTGGGCCAGTGTAGGAACAGATAAGCTGAACATCATCTGTATACATGAGACAATGAGAATGAGAAAGGGTGGTAGGTAAATCAATAATAATAAGAGTGAATAAAAGGGTTGCTAAATGTCTACCTTGAGGTACACTAGAAGTGACAGAAATTGACCTCAAAGTAGAAAACCTTAGTAACACTTTTTGGGTTCAACCTTTCAAATATGACGAAATCCAATATAATAAGTTCGGTAGGAAACCCATGCAATGCATCAGTGCATCATTTACCAAAGTGTAAATGTGGAACGACCCTGTAAAAAGCCACGTTGGGGAGGGGAGATAATTGATTTACAACAATGCTTTAAAGTAGAAACAAGAATCTTTTCAAATTATTTAGGAATTGCAAATAACTTTGGAATGTCTCTGTAGTTTGGAATGTCTCAGACTTGTTACCTTTCTTATGAAGTGGGATTAGGTTTAAATCTTTCCAACGAACTTGGAACCTAGTGGATTCAAGAGATAGCAGAAAAAGCTTTAGCAACCGTTCAGCCGGAGAAGAGCAGCACTGCTCTTAAGGACACAACTAAGTATGTTGTCAGGCCCAGGAGAGAAAGAAGCTTTTAAAGAATTAATAAAAAAGGTTAGAGAGCTATATGATATAGTAGGAGTGAAGATAAAGTTAGAGGCAGTAATATTATAGGAATAAGTTGAATTAAAGGAGGACATAGGTAAGAAGAAGATTGGAAAAAGTTGGCGAATAGATTAACTGTAGCGGAATCATTGTTAGCCTTTTCTATCCCTAGAAAATTAGAAGAAGGTAAATTTGAAAATTTACGATTCAAATTTACAAAATTGAAAAACTTCTTAGGATCGCAAGAAAACTGTATTTTACAACAAACAAGATAATTCTCGTAACATACAAAGTTTATGAGGGCAAATTTTGACTTGGAAACAGAATATTTGTACCAATCAAGCCAGATTTCTTGTAATTTGGCAATTTGACAGATTAACAGACGGTATAAAGTTAGGGATACAATCATCCAAAAATTAGGTCCAGAATCCTGCTCAAATGGTTTTAAAATGGATTTATCAGTATAATTCACTAGAAGAGACACTTCTTTTATACATGCAACATGTTGCATATAAACATGTAAATCAGACGAAGGGGAATGTAAGAGAAAACAATGAAAATTGATTGTGTTGAAGACATTACCTTAACAGCAACAATTTCAACATCTTAAGGCATATTAAAGAAGATACGATCAGACTGAAATTTCGATTGGACGGAAATTAGATAGTACGCCACCACCACGACGTATTTGTCAATCATATCTTAATATAGAATATCGATTTGCAATATAGGCCACATAACATATCTAACCTTAAAAGATGCGTGGCAAAATTAAATTTTGTGAACGACACACTGGCAGAAGACTTGCTAGCAATATAGACCACAATCGCAAGTAGTATTTAAAGACAACCTAGATACGAATACTTGCTTACGTGGGACAACAACTGATAGAGTTGGTAATAAGCGCGTATTAATGCCCCTACTTATATTAGACGTAGTAGACTCGCCGGAAGGTCTACCATTTTGAGTATTAACTACTCGAGTAGACTGCTCTGTAACAGGGGTAGGTTCTACAACCGGCCAACTAGAGATGGCGCAGGAGAAATATCGTGGTTCATATTGCAGAGATATGGGACAGAGATATTGGCGAAGCATCCAGACGACAAGGAGTTTCCAATGGAGTTAAGTGAAGTTAAAGTGACTAAGCAATTCCGAAATTGAGTCAAAATCGCTTAGAAGGCTCTTATCAACCTCATTTAATTTTAAGAATTGATATCCCAATATATTATATATACGCGAAAAATCTATTTGAAGTTTAATACAGGTGGGGCAAGGCCAATTAAAACCACTACAACCTTTTTTGGGTTGCCAATAATTCTTTCACAGTCTAGTTCCAAAAGACCTGTACATTTGGCATGCATGACATTATCACACAGCCAGCAATGAACAAAGGCTGTCTGAGCAGAATCATCCGCGCTTTTAATTGCTTACAATCGCTTTTCTTGCTTTTCACTTGCTTCTGCTGCTCTTGAAGTTAGGGCACTGATGCTTTGTTAGCTGTTGGTTTGTGTCAACTGCTCTTAAAGTTAATACTCTGATTCATTCCGCAAACAATCTTTCCTATTGCTGTTCATTTTTTTCAGCTGGTCTTGAATATGATATTTACATTTTTAATCGTTCTAATTGCTGCTTATGAAGTTTATGCGGCGATTTTATCCACTAAAAATTGTTTTACTTACTTTCATTTGTTCAGCTGCTCTTGAAGCCGATGCTCTACAGTTTTGGGCTTGGACATGTTCTTGTTGCTTTGGCTGCTCTTTGGATGGTCCAATGATTTAGGCTTAAAATCTTTCTTCTCTTTGTTCACTTATCTAAGCTGCTCTTGAAATTTAGGTTTTTTGCTTTGTGCTTTGGACTAGCAATCCCTTTTCCTGTTTTTAGCTGTTAATTTGCGTCAACTGCTTTTCCACCTTGATTTTATTTTTCTTCAGCTGCTTCAGAAGGTGATGCTCTTAAAGTTAATGCTGTTACTCTTAAGGGTTGCAACCCCTTTTTTTTTACGTTTCACTTACCTCAGCTGGTTTTGATGTTGAGGCGCTGATGCTGGGGGCTTTCAATTCTTCGTGTTGCTGTTAATTTGCTGCAAGTGCTCTTTAAGTTGATTTTTTTTCAATATTAAGGCTTTCAGTTGCAGTAGGTCTTGAAGATGATGCTCTAATGCTTTGAATGTAAAGTCGTTCTTTTCGGTGTTAACTTGCATTTGTTGCTATTAAGCTAATGGTCTGATTCTCTCTGCTAGTAATTGATATTTTTGCTGTTTCAGCTACTCTTAAATATTATATTTTGCATCTTAAGAGTTTCGTCACTTCTAGTAGTGATTACCTCTTTGTATTTGGTGACTTTAATTTCCCAGATGTGATTTGGTCTGACATTTCTAATGTTTTGATACCATCTACTTCTCACGAATTTATCAATTCGCTCTTAGAGATGTCTCTCTCTCTCAAATTAATCCGGTTCGAAATTGTAATGGTCGTCTACTTGACATTATTTTTGCATCGGATCCTTTTTCTAGTACTGTAGTACAAACTTGTCCTTGAGTTGTCCCCGAAGATTCCTAAAATCCTACTTTTACTGACATTAACAATGCTACTTCAATTTTTTATAATATTATAAAATCACTTTTTGACCAATGCTTTTCAGATGAGCTTCCCAGGAGAACTAATAGACCTCCTTGGTTCTCTAAAGAATTGTCAATGATTACAAATATGAAGTCGAGATTTTATAAAAGACTTAAGAGTTCGAAAAATCCTTCAGATTTTTCTCGTCATGTTATCGCCAGAACAAATTTTGTTGTTTGTAATTCGCGTTGTTAAAATAATTAAATAATTCGATGTCGTATATATATATATATATTCATATATTTCTCTTGTTCGGCCTATTCTGGAATAAGGATCTTGTGTGTGGTCTCCTCAATATTCGGTACACCAAGACAGAATTCAGTCTGTTCAAAAGAAGTTTCTTCTTTTTGTTCTTCATGGCTTTAACTGGGTTCCAGGAACTGATTGGCCTCCATACCACAGTAGATTGCTTTTAATTAACCTCCCATCTCTTACTTACCGTCGCATGATGCTGGGAGTTCTATTTTTACATAAATTAATAATTGGCAGAATTGACTCATCTCTGCTATTGAGCCAAATTAACTTTTCTGTACCTTTGAGACCACTTTCTCTAAATTTTCGTAAAACTAACTATTATCTGCATGTACCTTTTCAAGTTCTCTGTGTTGACTATAACAGACTTTTTCGAGTGTTCAACTCAGAATCCTCTTTTGATACGATAAAACTCATACTCTTAAGTTTTTAGCACGTTGTAAATAACACTTATTGCTTTACTAATCATAGTGATCTGATTGGCTTTTTCTGGGTTTTTCCCAATCCTTGTAACATATGTTGGATCATTTAATTTTTTAATTTTGAACACCCCAGATATTAACTTTCATTTTTTACTTAAATATTTCATTTTAAATTTAAATTTTATTGTTTCAATTTTAATTTATAAAAATTTATTTCTAAAATTTTGGTCCACTTATAATAGTTGACATTAAATCAATAAAAATAAGTTAATAAAAAATAAAATAAATAATTGTTCTGTTTGTTATTTAATGCCTTCAGGTGCTTTTAAAGTTTCTGCTTTTTAAGGGCTTC
Source organism: Hirtodrosophila trivittata (assembly GCA_035045065.1). Lineage (NCBI taxonomy): Eukaryota > Metazoa > Arthropoda > Insecta > Diptera > Drosophilidae > Hirtodrosophila > Hirtodrosophila trivittata. The sequence goes on along the minus strand of JAWNNK010000196.1, from coordinate 200,939 downwards.
AATCTTTCTTCTCGCCTTTCAGTTCGCTGCGATGCTCTTGATGTTGAGGCATTCATGCATTGGGTTTGCAATCTTTCTTCTCGCTGTTCGTTTGCTTCAAATTTTGTTGAAGTTGATGATTCAATACTTTAGATTGGAAAACGCTCTTTTTCTTGTTCACGTGGTCTATGCTCTTCAAGTTGATGCCCTAATGGTTTGATCGTGAAATCTTTTTTCATGATGTTCCTAAGCTTTTGCTTTCCTTAAAGTTAATTTTCTTGCTTTCACTGTTCATTTGCATCAAGTGCACTTTAAATTGAAACCTATTTTTTGTTTCTTTTCACTTACTTCAGCTGCTCTTGAAGTTGACGCTCTAATCCTCTGAGCCTTAAGTCGTTCGCTGTTGCTTTTATTGCTCTTAAAGCTGATGCGCTGATTTTATCCAATAGCATTGAATTGTTCTTTTTGATATGCACTGTTTTAAGCAACTTTTGAAGTTGATGCTTTGATTCTTATCGCTAATACTTGTAATACCTGCTCTTGGTATTAATGCTCTGATGCGTTGGACTTGCAATCGTTCCTTGCACTGTTAGTTTTCTGTAACTGTTTTTAAAGTTGATGCACTGATTCCTTCCGCTAACAAACGTCCTTATTGCTATTCATTTGCTTCCGATACTCTTTAAATTGACGCTCTAATGCTTTGAGCTTAGATTCGGTCTTCTGTATGCTCACTTGTCTGAGTTGCTCTTGAAGTTGAGGCTCTTGTGCACTGGATTTTTAATCCTTCTTCTCGCTTTTTACTTGCTTCAACTGCTTTTGATGTTGATGATTCAACACTTTGGACTTGTAATCGCTCTTCTCTCTGTTCACTTGTACTGCTTTTGAAGCTGATGCTTTATTGCAATGATCGTGAAATCGTTTTTCGAGTGAACTTTTTCGAAGATGCTCTTATTTCATCCTCTAACAAACGTTCTTATTGCTGTTAATTTTCTTCATCTACTATTAATATAGAATATCGATTTGCAGTATAGGCCACATAACATATCTAACCTTAAAAGATGCGTGGCAAAATTAAATTTTGTGAACGACACACTAGCAGAAGACTTGCTAGCAATATAGACCACAATCGCAAGTAGTATTTAAAGACAACCTAGATACGAATACTTGCTTACGTGGGACAACAACTGATAGAGTTGGTAATAAGCGCGTATTAATGCCCCTACTTATATTAGACGTAGTAGACTCGCCGGAAGGTCTACCATTTTGAGTATTAACTACTCGAGTAGACTGCTCTGTAACAGGGGTAGGTTCTACAACCGGCCAACTAGAGATGGCGCAGGAGAAATATCGTGGTTCATATTGCAGAGATATGGGACAGAGATATTGGCGAAGCATCCAGACGACAAGGAGTTTCCAATGGAGTTAAGTGAAGTTAAAGTGACTAAGCAATTCCGAAATTGAGTCAAAATCGCTTAGAAGGCTCTTATCAACCTCATTTAATTTTAAGAATTGATATCCCAATATATTATATATACGCGAAAAATCTATTTGAAGTTTAATACAGGTGGGGCAAGGCCAATTAAAACCACTACAACCTTTTTTGGGTTGCCAATAATTCTTTCACAGTCTAGTTCCAAAAGACCTGTACATTTGGCATGCATGACATTATCACACAGCCAGCAATGAACAAAGGCTGTCTGAGCAGAATCATCCGCGCTTTTAATTGCTTACAATCGCTTTTCTTGCTTTTCACTTGCTTCTGCTGCTCTTGAAGTTAGGGCACTGATGCTTTGTTAGCTGTTGGTTTGTGTCAACTGCTCTTAAAGTTAATACTCTGATTCATTCCGCAAACAATCTTTCCTATTGCTGTTCATTTTTTTCAGCTGGTCTTGAATATGATATTTACATTTTTAATCGTTCTAATTGCTGCTTATGAAGTTTATGCGGCGATTTTATCCACTAAAAATTGTTTTACTTACTTTCATTTGTTCAGCTGCTCTTGAAGCCGATGCTCTACAGTTTTGGGCTTGGACATGTTCTTGTTGCTTTGGCTGCTCTTTGGATGGTCCAATGATTTAGGCTTAAAATCTTTCTTCTCTTTGTTCACTTATCTAAGCTGCTCTTGAAATTTAGGTTTTTTGCTTTGTGCTTTGGACTAGCAATCCCTTTTCCTGTTTTTAGCTGTTAATTTGCGTCAACTGCTTTTCCACCTTGATTTTATTTTTCTTCAGCTGCTTCAGAAGGTGATGCTCTTAAAGTTAATGCTGTTACTCTTAAGGGTTGCAACCCCTTTTTTTTTACGTTTCACTTACCTCAGCTGGTTTTGATGTTGAGGCGCTGATGCTGGGGGCTTTCAATTCTTCGTGTTGCTGTTAATTTGCTGCAAGTGCTCTTTAAGTTGATTTTTTTTCAATATTAAGGCTTGCAGTTGCAGTAGGTCTTGAAGATGATGCTCTAATGCTTTGAATGTAAAGTCGTTCTTTTCGGTGTTAACTTGCATTTGTTGCTATTAAGCTAATGGTCTGATTCTCTCTGCTAGTAATTGATATTTTTGCTGTTTCAGCTACTCTTAAATATTATATTTTGCATCTTAAGAGTTTCGTCACTTCTAGTAGTGATTACCTCTTTGTATTTGGTGACTTTAATTTCCCAGATGTGATTTGGTCTGACATTTCTAATGTTTTGATACCATCTACTTCTCACGAATTTATCAATTCGCTCTTAGAGATGTCTCTCTCTCTCAAATTAATCCGGTTCGAAATTGTAATGGTCGTCTACTTGACATTATTTTTGCATCGGATCCTTTTTCTAGTACTGTAGTACAAACTTGTCCTTGAGTTGTCCCCGAAGATTCCTAAAATCCTACTTTTACTGACATTAACAATGCTACTTCAATTTTTTATAATATTATAAAATCACTTTTTGACCAATGCTTTTCAGATGAGCTTCCCAGGAGAACTAATAGACCTCCTTGGTTCTCTAAAGAATTGTCAATGATTACAAATATGAAGTCGAGATTTTATAAAAGACTTAAGAGTTCGAAAAATCCTTCAGATTTTTCTCGTCATGTTATCGCCAGAACAAATTTTGTTGTTTGTAATTCGCGTTGTTACAATAATTAAATAATTCGATGTCGTATATATATATATATATTCATATATTTCTCTTGTTCGGCCTATTCTAGAATAAGGATCTTGTGTGTGGTCTCCTCAATATTCGGTACACCAAGACAGAATTCAGTCTGTTCAAAAGAAGTTTCTTCTTTTTGTTCTTCATGGCTTTAACTGGGTTCCAGGAACTGATTGGCCTCCATACCACAGTAGATTGCTTTTAATTAACCTCCCATCTCTTACTAACCGTCGCATGATGCTGGGAGTTCTATTTTAACATAAATTAATAATTGGCAGAATTGACTCATCTCTGCTATTGAGCCAAATTAACTTTTCTGTACCTTTGAGACCACTTTCTCTAAATTTTCGTAAAACTAACTATTATCTGCATGTACCTTTTCAAGTTCTCTGTGTTGACTATAACAGACTTTTTCGAGTGTTCAACTCAGAATCCTCTTTTGATACGATAAAACTCATACTCTTAAGTTTTTAGCACGTTGTAAATAACACTTATTGCTTTACTAATCATAGTGATCTGATTGGCTTTTTCTGGGTTTTTCCCAATCCTCGTAACATATGTTGGATCATTTAATATTTTAATTTTGAACACCCCAGATATTAACTTTCATTTTTTACTTAAATATTTCATTTTAAATTTAAATTTTATTGTTTCAATTTTAATTTATAAAAATTTATTTCTAAAATTTTGGTCCACTTATAATAGTTGACATTAAATAAATAAAAATAAGTTAATAAAAAATAAAATAAATAATTGTTCTGTTTGTTATTTAATGCCTTCAGGTGCTTTTAAAGTTTCTGCTTTTTAAGGGCTTCAATCTTTCTTCTCGCCTTTCAGTTCGCTGCGATGCTCTTGATGTTGAGGCATTCATGCATTGGGTTTGCAATCTTTCTTCTCGCTGTTCGTTTGCTTCAAATTTTGTTGAAGTTGATGATTCAATACTTTAGATTGGAAAACGCTATTTTTCTTGTTCACGTGGCCTATGCTCTTCAAGTTGATGCCCTAATGGTTTGATCGTGAAATCTTTTTCATGATGTTCCTAAGCTTTTGCTTTCCTTAAAGTTAATTTTCTTGCTTTCACTGTTCATTTGCATCAAGTGCACTTTAAATTGAAACCTTTTTTTGTTTCTTTTCACTTACTTCAGCTGCTCTTGAAGTTGACGCTCTAATCCTCTGAGCCTTAAGTCGTTCGCTGTTGCTTTTATTGCTCTTAAAGCTGATGCGCTGATTTTATCCAATAGCATTGAATTGTTCTTTTTGATATGCACTGTTTTAAGCAACTTTTGAAGTTGATGCTTTGATTCTTATCGCTAATACTTGTAATACCTGCTCTTGGTATTAATGCTCTGATGCGTTGGACTTGCAATCGTTCCTTGCACTGTTAGTTTTCTGTAACTGTTTTTAAAGTTGATGCACTGATTCCTTCCGCTAACAAACGTCCTTATTGCTATTCATTTGCTTCCGATACTCTTTAAATTGACGCTCTAATGCTTTGAGCTTAGATTCGGTCTTCTGTATGCTCACTTGTCTGAGTTGCTCTTGAAGTTGAGGCTCTTGTGCACTGGATTTTTAATCCTTCTTCTCGCTTTTTACTTGCTTCAACTGCTTTTGATGTTGATGATTCAACACTTTGGACTTGTAATCGCTCTTCTCTCTGTTCACTTGTACTGCTTTTGAAGCTGATGCTTTATTGCAATGATCGTGAAATCGTTTTTCGCGTGAACTTTTTCGAAGATGCTCTTATTTCATCCTCTAACAAACGTTCTTATTGCTGTTAATTTTCTTCATCTACTCTTATATATGATATTTTGAATGTTTAGAGCTACAATCTTTTTACTGCGCTTAAAGTTGATGCTGTGTCTTGCCTTTCACGTGCCTTAGATGCTCTTAAAGTTGATGCTCTAATGCTAATGCTGAAGATTGAGTAATTTTATCCACTAAAAATTGTTTTTTATTTTGCTTTTCCATTCCATTTGCTGTTCTTAAAATTTATGCTCTAATTCATAAGTGTTGCAATCCTTCTTTTAGCTTTTCACATACCTCAGCTAGTCTTGAAGTTGAGGGTCTGATGCTTTGGCTTTGGCTTATAATCATTTTTTTTTTCTGTTCATTTGTTTAAAGTGCTCTTAAGGTTGATATTTTTCTTCTAAGCGGTTGGAATTGTTTTTCTGTCTTTTCAGTTGCTTCAGTTGCTTGTGAAGTTTATTCTCTAATACTTTGTGCGTTAAGTTGTTTTTCTCGTTGTTGTCTTTGTTTCTCTTAAAACTGATGCGCTGATTTTATTCAATATCATTGAATCGTTTTTCTTAATATTTACTACCTCTAGCATATTTTGAAGGTGATGCTCTGATTCTAATTGTTAACAATCGTTGTTCTTGGTTTTCACTTGCTTCAGCTGGTCTTGAAGCTAAGCCGCTGATGCTTAGGGCTTGCAATACAGCCTGTTCGATTGCGTCAACTGCTTTTGATCATGATGTTTTAAAAAATATATTTTCTTTGAACTTGGAATCCTCATTCTCACTGATTCTTTTCGTCAGCTACTTTTGAAGATGATGCTCTGTTTGTTTATTCACTAACAAACTGTCTTATTGCTATTCACTTTCTTCATCTACGCTTATTTATGATATTTTGATTCCTTAAAGAATGCTGTGATTTTTAATGGTTTCAATCGTTCTTCTTATTATGATTTGAATGAAAAGTCGTTCTTCTCATTGTTAACTTGGTTTTGGTGATCTTAAAGCTGATGCTCTGATTCTCTTCTCTAACAACCGTTACTATTTTGATCGTGAAATCGTTTTTCACGCTGTACACTAGTTCTTGTTGTGCTTTAAGTTAGTGCTCTAATTTGTAAGGGTTTAAATCGTTCCTCTTGCTTCTCGTAATCCTTCTTTTCACTGTTCGTTTGCTTCAAGTGCTCTTAAATGTGATATTTTTATACTTATAGGTTGCAATCGTTTTTCTTTCTTTTTACTGTTCTGTAGTTAAACTCCAATGGTATAAAAGGTTTTTCAATATGGTTTTGTCCGTCTTCGTTTATAGTTCTTTATTTCTCTTCTTAATCTAAGTACAGTACAGTCGATATGGCTAAGAATGCGAGCGACGCTGCCAGAGACGCCAGGTCTATTTCTTTTGTCGCTCTAGTGAAGTGTTTGTTTTTGCCTTTTAGTTTTTGCTGTGCTCTTACTTTGAGTGACACTCGCTATTATTTTATTTTACTCTCCGTTTGTTTTTTTTTGTTCTTGCCTTATTTTACAAATACTCCAGTCGGAGTAATGTTGTGCTGCAAGAAAACTTGCAATATAAAGCGCGCGGATGATTCTGCTGAGCCGCCGTTTGTCCATTGCTGGTTGCGTGAAAATGTCATGCATGCCAAAAGTGCAGGTCTTTCGGGTCGAGACTCCGATACAGTTATTGCCATCCCCAAAAAAGGCTGTGGTGGTTTTCCCCTACCTGCATTAAACTCCAATTTGATTTCTAGCGTATGTACAAAATGGTGAGAAATCAATTCCTAAAATTAAATGTTGTCGCTTAGACACCGCTAAGCTATTTGACTCAAGTTCAGAATTGCTTAGTCAATTTAACTTCGAGTCCACATCCCAATGTCTGCCCCAATTTTTAAACGTTCCGTCTGTGGTGAATTCTTCAGCACATTCGCCCTCAACTTCGTTTGCAACTCCTTGTCGTCAACATCTTTCGCCAATTCTATCTCTTTCACCATCACCTGGCATTATAAACATCGATGTTTCTCCTGCGCCATCTCTAGTTGGTGCTCCTATATCTCCGGTTGTAGAACCAACTCTTATTTCAGAGCCTCTACTCGAGTAGTAAACACTCGAAAACGTAGACCTTCCCGCGAGGCTAATACGCCTAATATAAATAGTGGTATTAATATTCCGTTAATAACATCTTTATCAGTTGTTGTCCCTCGCAAACAAGTATTCGTATCTAGGTTATCCTCAGATACTACTTGTGAAGCGATTGTGGCCTATATTGCTAGCAAGTCCTCTGCCAGTGTGTCGGTCACTAAATTTAACTTTGCCACGCATTGGGAAATATCATCTTTTAAGATTAGCGTCCCACATGACACGTTCTTAACCATATGTGATCCAAAATTTTGGCCACCTCATATGATTGTACACGAGTTTACGCCCAAACAGCAAACTGTGCCATCTGTTGCACTTCCAGCCCCTAGTTCTGCCTTAGTATCTGAGGCTGTATCAAAAAACTAGGTTCGAGTCCCGTTTCTTTATATATTCATTACCAGAATGTTAGAGGCCTCTTAACGAAGCTTAAAAATCTTTATTTGACAACCTTTTCGTTTAATTTTGACATTATCGTTTAATCAGAGACTTGGTTAACTCCTAGCATATCTGATAGCGAAATTATGTCAAATCGATACTCTGTATTTAGACAGATACGTCGTGGTGGTGGCGTGCTAATCGCCGTCCAATCGACCTTTCAGTCTGATCGTATCTCTTTTAATATGCCTTCAGATGTTGAAATTGTTGCTGTTTAAGTAAATCTTCAACGCAATCTATTTACATTGCTTGCTCATACATTTCCCCATCGTCTAATTTACATGTTTATATGCAACATATTTCATGTATAAAAGAAGTGTCTCTTCTAGTGAAGGATACTGATATTTTCATTGTGCTCGGTGATTTCAATTTACCCAATATCTGATGGACTTATTCCAATAACCTAAATTATCTTGTACCCTCCAGTAGTCATGAGTTTTTAGATTCCATTCCTGATTTTTCAATATTTCAGATGAACCCAATTAAAAACCATTTGAGTAGGATTCTGGACCTTATTTTTATAAATGACCATGCAAACTCATGCGTCTATAGAACTTCGCCACTTACTGTCCCCGAAGATCCTCATCATCCATCTATTGAGATTTGTATCTCACTTCTTGTTCCTTCTTCACTACCTCGTCAGCAAGTAACACGTCGTTGTTTTCGTAGGGGTAATTAGTCCCTACTTAATGATCTTATTCTTTCAACTGACTGGACTTTTCTTAATAGAGTCACTGATATTGATATTGCCCTTGGCACTTTTTATGACATATTAAACTCACTCTTGGACGTTTGTATCTCTAACTACATCCCGTCGTTAAATCTGTCAAAGCCCCCTTGGTTTTCTCGCAGACATTCGTACTTAAAAAATGTTGTAAAATACAGTTTTCTCGCGATCCTAAGCAGTTTTTTAATTTTTTTAAATTTGAAAAGAAAATCTTCAATTTTACCTTCATTTTTTTTTCTAGGGCTAGAGAAAGCTTACAACAATTCTGCTGCAGTTGATCTCTTCGCTAACTTTTTCCAATATACTAAGTCACCTATGTCCTTCTTCAATTCATCTTATCCCTGTAATATTCCTGCCTCCAACTTTATCTTCACTCCTACTATATCTTACGACTCTCTAACCGCTTCTATTAGTTCTTTAAAAGCTTCTTTCTCTCCTGGGCCTGACAACATTCCTAGTTATGTCCTTAAGGAGTGCTGCTCTTCTCTGGCTGAACCGTTGCTTAAGCTATTTACTCTATCTCTTGAATCCACTAGGTTCCCTGTTCGTTGGAAAGATTCTTATCTAATCCCACTCCATAAGAAAGGTAACAAGTCTGACATTTCAAGCTACAGAGGCATCGCAAAGCTATCTGCAATTCTTAAATTGTTTGAAAAGATTCTTGTTCCTACTTTAAAGCTTTGCTGTAAATCAATTATATCCCCTGCCCAACATGGCTTTGTACAAGATCGTTTCACTGTGACCAATTTACTGGAATTTACAACTTTGGTAAATGATGCATTTTTAAAAAAAACTTCAATCCGATGTTATTTACACGGATATTAGTAAAGCTTTTGACTCTGTCAATCATAGTCTTCTTATCTTTAAACTCGATTGCCTAGGTTTCCCACCCTCCTTATTATATTGGATTTCCTCTTATTTGAAAGATAGAACCCAAAAAGTGTTACTGAGGTCTTCTACTTCGAGGCCAATTTCTGTCACTTCTGGTGTACCTCAAGGTAGTCATTTAGGACTCCTCTTTTTATTAATGATTTACCTACCACCCTTTCTTATTCCCATTGTCTCATGTATGCAGATGATGTTAAGCTTATCTGTTCATACACTGATCCCACTCAAAACTTTTTGCAAGAGGATTTGAGTGCTTTGCAACGCTGGTGTTTGACCAATCAGTTGCATCTTAATTGTGCAAAATGAATGTTTATGACATTTAGTCGTGTTAGACCCTCTTTAGGCTCCTATACGATTGACAATATTCCATTGCAACGTATGTCTGCAGTTAAAGACTTGGGTGTCTTATTTGACTGCAAAATGAATTTTAATTTGCATATCTCTTGTATCGCGAATGAAGCCAAGGGAGTACTTGGATTTATTAAACGTTGGTCAAAGGAATTCAATGATCCTTTTAACACAAAAATCCTTCTCATTTCTCTTGTTCGGCCGATTCTGGAATACTGTTCGTGCGTCCGGTGCCCTCAGTATAGTGCCACCCAGGATCGAATAAAATCCGTTCAAAAGCAATTCGTGCTGTTCGCTTTACGTGGACTAAACTAGGACCCCAATCTTCGTCTACTGTCATACTCCAGTAGGCTTCTTCTTCTTAATCTTCCTTCTCTAGTTAATCGTAGAAAAACTTTTGGTGCTGTTTTTCTACACAAACTGATTATAGGCAATTTCGAGTCTGCCTTCCTTCTAGGTCGTCTTAGTTTTTCTCTTCCTCGTCGTTGTATTAGGAACTATAACCTATTATCCCTTCCTACATGCACAACAGATTATGCATTACGCAGCTCTTTCCACGCTTTATGTGTTAGTTATAATAACCTACACAACGTGATCTCAAGTGCATCTTCTCTTTCTTCTTTAAAATCTTCTCTTTTACTATATATCTTAGTAGAAACAATTAACCTTCTTTTTAGCTACGTTTCTTCAATTTATCTACTTCCTTTTATTTCTTCATTATACTGCTTTTACTTTTATATACTATTCACTTCTAATAGTATATTAATTAGTAACAGTGTAAGCCCTATTTACTAATTCTCTTATACATTAATACTTAATATACTTTGCTTCTATATACTATTGCTCCCAATAGCATATACGTAAGTAATAGTATATTGTCAATATTCTTTGATTGATCTGATTGGGTTTTTCTGGGTTTTTCCCAATCCTCGCAACAAATGTTGGATCATTTAATATTGTCATTCTAAACACCCCAGATATTAGCTTTAATTTTTAACTTAAATATTTCGTTTTAAATTTAAATTATATAAGTTCAGTTTTAATTTATATTAAAATTTATATTAATGTTACTTTAAAATTTTGGGCGACTGTTAATAGTTAACATTAAATAAATAAATAAATAAATGTTGTGGATATGAATTATTTTCTAAAGACTATCATTAAGAATGTTCTATAACTGATCTAACCTGCACACCTGGAATGACAGTTAATACAATTGCTTTTGGGTGGCTGTGCAATGTTTTAAAGGAGAAAATTCTAAATTTAAAGTTGGCATATATAGATATTCTAACTGATAGACGCTTATAGGAGTCGTTGAGACTAATTGTTGAATTCTGTCCGTGAAGTAGCGTTCCTATCATTTTTGCTTAATGTGGCCATGTCTTATTTTAGGTTTAAGTATCTTTATTCAATTTTATTTATTTAAAATCATTTTCTTAAAATTACTATATCGAATTACTGACAATCATTATTGTTCATGCTGTGCAAATTTAAATTTTGTCCAGGTCATTTGCTTGGCTCATAAACCTTTTTTTTAAAACATTTATTGTGTAGCTTAGATACTTTACAACAACAAATTGCACACATTATAACAACGATGATTATCAGAAATATGTTTGTTAGCTCTAAATCTATACTGATTGAGTCTACTTTATTTATGACGTTAGCAGTGGAATCCACTAACTTAATGTCTACTAATCCCATTTTGGGTATTTGTAATTGATTATAATTATAATTATTATTGATTAGAAAATCTTCTGAAGATTTACTAATAGAGTTGCTGTTCATATGCATTCACAAATGCCTACCTATTGTTTCGTATAGCTTTACGGGCTATACTTTTAATCGAGCAGAAAAGATTCCGCTAAATCTAAAAAAAATTTTTTTTTACATTATAATGATAATAATAATAGTAATAACTAATCCGCGTTGTTTCACTGTCGATGCATCAGCTGGGCGTCGCCGGCCTAGCACGCTGACGCTCCTTTACTGGTGCAAGAGGCGGCCTGCCTCTCGCACTTGTTGGTATTTATATTTCTCTGCTGCAGATGTTCTGGTCCTATGGGCTCAGGCGGGGCCGGTGCCGATCTTCGCACAGGTCGATGGTTTCATGCAAGTGGATTTGCATGTTGCGCTATGTAGAGGTCCAGGGTAGTCATTCGGGCAAAGGTCCGGCTTTCTCGGCAATGGCTTTGGGGATTTAGGTTTGTTTATTTTTCTTTCAATTATTATTTTTATTTTTGCTGAGTCAGCTGCGGTGGGTTTTGGGGTTCTATTGGGTTGCCCAAAAAGTAATTGCGGATTTTTTAAAAGAAAGTAAATGCATTTTTAATAAAACTTAGAATGAACTTTAATCAAATATAAAATTTCCATTTTGCTTGATAACTTTTTGCCATCTTCCCGGCAAATTTTGTATTCCACGCTCATAGAACTTCTGGCCTTTATCTGCAAAAAACTGAACCAAGTGCGATTTTATAGCCTCATCATTGCCGAAAGTTTAACCATTTAAGGAGTTCTGCAAAGATCGAAATAAATGGTAGTCTGATGGTGCAAGGTCAGGGCTATATGGTGGATGCATCAAAACTTCCCAGCCAAGCTGTCCCAGTTTTTGCCGGGTCATCAAAGATGTGTGTGGTCTGGCGTTGTCCTGGTGGAATATGACACCTCTACGATTGACCCATTCTGGTCGCTTCTCCTTGATGGCTGTATTCAATTTGTCCAGTTTTTGACAGTAGACATCCGAATTAATCGTTTGGTTCCTTGGAAGCAGCTCAAAATATACCACACCCTTCCAATCCCACCAAACAGACAGCATAACCTTCTTTTGGTGGATATCAGCCTTTGAAGTGGTTTGAGCTGGTTCACCATGCTTGGACCATGATCGTTTTCGATAAACGTTATTGTAAACAATCCATTTTTCATCTCCAGTTATGATTCGCTTTAAAAACGGATCGAATTCATTGCGTTTAAGATGCATATCACAAGCGTTGATTCGGTTTGTTAAATGAATTTCTTTCAATTCATGTGGTACCCAAATATCAAGCTTTTTCACCAGTCCAAGACTTTTTATGTGATAATGAACGGTTGATTTTGGTATATTTAACTTCTCTCCTATCTCACGCTCAGTTACATGACGATCCAATTCGATTAATGCTTTGATTTGGTCATCATCAACTTCATTTGGCCGACCTGAACGTGGCTCATCTTTAAGTGAAAAATCTCCAGAACGGAATTTGCGAATCCAATTTTGACACTGTCTTTCTTTTAAGGCTTTATCACCATACACATCACGTAACTTTTCAGCAACCTGAGCTGCATTTTTTTTTTACGGAAATAATTAAGTAAAATATGACGAAAATGCTTTTTGTGGACTCCATATTAAAAAGGGCGCCAAACAAACAAATGTAAACAAAACTACGCGCACTTTTTTTCTAAAGCAAGCTAATAGTGACAGCTAATAAATGTCAAAAGAAAAAATACAATTAAATAGTCACAAGCTGTTAAAAAAATTATAAACGCCGACTATATGAAAAATCTGCAATTACTTTTTTCGCAACCCAATATTTTCGAGACTTGATTTCAAAAAGTCAAGCTCAGGCTGCAATTTTTGTGCAGTTGCCCACGCGGGAGCAATAGCCACTTAATGTGTGCTATTCTTTTATGTATTTTGTTCTTTACGCCCCCGCGTTTAGCCATAACTCGCACTCTACTCACTCAGGCTTTTTTTTTTTTTGTCTTCCTCCTTAATGTCCTCCTCTGCCCGTGTTAGTGACGTCCTGTCCAGTCGCCATGTAGTTAAACTCAATTGTAAAAAAGGTTCTTCAATTTGTTTTGTTGACGAAGACGTCCGTCTTCGTTTATCGTTCTTTATTTCTCATCTTAATCTAAGTACATGAGAGTCGATATGGCTAAGAATGCGAGCGACGTTGCCAGAGAAGCCGGCAGCGGATCGATCGGTATTAGTCTATGTATGTGTACATGAGTGGCCACGCTAACGTCGCTACGAGAGGGAGAACGTAACATGTTCAGTTGGTGACAGAGCGGTCGCTCTGCAGATACTGACACTGACTGATACTGACACTTTTGGGTGTCCATAGCATATGTGGCCAAATTACTCCACGCTTGCATATTTGAAATATGCTCTGGACTTTGTATATATAAACATCGTGACAAAGTGCCACAATGTGTTTGGTATATTATTTATGCAAAGCACTGAGTACAGTGTGCATTCAATATGTGAACATACTACAGCTCAGCTGTTTTTAAAGTTGATGATCTAATGCTTTTAGCGTAAAGTTTTTCTTCGCGCTGTTAACTTGCTCTAGTTGTTCTTAAAGTTAATGGTCTTATTCGATAGGTAAGCAATCGTGCTTCATGTTAACTTGGATGCATTAAATGTTTGGTAAGGGAATTCAATGATTTCTATATCAGAAATGTGCTCTATATTTAATTTATTCCAACTTGCGCTGCTTGCTTTACATGGTCTAAGCTGGAGCCCCAATCTTCGTTTACTATCGTACTTCATTAAGCTGAATTTTCTTAATTTTCTGTTGTTTTTATATCTTGTAAAAAAAAAAAGTCTAGGTGTGTTTTCTGTAGTAAATATTATTGGAGCACGTACGGCGCCATCGACCTGGTGTATAGAGCGGCCCTTACTGTAAACAATAGGCAGTGTCAAAATGCAATTGCTTAAGAAAAACACACAGTTTTGATACTCCAATAAATTGGTGAAATTTTTATTTATATTTATTTTAATATAACTTCAAATTTTTATTCTTAATTTTTTACGAAAGTGCTTTGCTCGTGCCCTTGCCTATTCAATGACTCGCCTTGTCGATCTTCTTTTTGGAATTTATGCGGTTGGGCACTGACAATAAAGTGGGCAATATTGGATCTCGCCCGCGCTTAGGTTAGTCTAAATTCGTTCTTTTTTTATAAAGTCTACTACTATTAGTCGACTTTAAATAACTAGATAAATGATTAAATATAGTTCTGCAAATATTTTCATTTTGTTTTTTCTTAGTTTCATGCTGCGGCCACATGTTTTATACAAATTATTAAAGTCATTGAATAAAGTAAACTCCTCTAAAGACGACATAAATAAATTATTTGAACTTTTCCTCTCTAGAACAAGTCGGAAAGCATTGCGTCCTCTTTCGTCTATCCGATGTAATGATTTTGTCAGGCGAGTAGCACGTTATGCTCTTTGTCCCTATTCGCTTACCCAAAAACTGCGTCGTATCACTAAGGCGAAAGTCTGGGGAAGAAACGCTACCGTGCCAGTACACGTAGTCGGGATCCACGCTACCGTTATGTGTTAGTATAACAGATAAAGACAAGTAATGACTTTTGGAACGAGAACACGTGGTCGATTGTTTCTTTTATTTTACGTTAATGTTGTATTCACCGTAGTGAAACTAATAACCTTACTTGAATTGTCGGATCCGTAGTGATCTAGTTGGACTTACTGCCAATATTTTCATCCAATCACGCTGGTTCACAATTTTTGTCCGTATTCGGATATCTTCATTCCAACAGAAGGAAGATAACCGTTTTCTTTTACACTCTAGTCTCACTCTGATATTCGTTTCTCGATCGTTTGGCGGTCACGTATCGACTGACTCTCTCGACTGGCGCCTCGGGCGACTGGCGGCTGTCAGCGAATTCGTCATAAGAGGGGCTTAAGGCGAATTCACTGTCAGCTTTTGCCCTTGACCGAGTTACTTACCTGCCT
The DNA here is from genome assembly GCA_035045065.1 of Hirtodrosophila trivittata. Lineage (NCBI taxonomy): Eukaryota > Metazoa > Arthropoda > Insecta > Diptera > Drosophilidae > Hirtodrosophila > Hirtodrosophila trivittata. The sequence goes on along the minus strand of JAWNNK010000196.1, from coordinate 185,836 downwards.
CTCTCAAAAGGTGCAGCTCGAATTTTTGCGCTCCTTGTGCTGTCTATATTAAGTTAGGTTATATGAATTTCTTTCGTAGCGGGAGACTTAGTCTAAGGCTTAAACTAATAAAATAATTAAATGAAAATAGATGATAATAATATTAATAATATTCAAACTAATGTAAAATCCAATGGAACTCAGTTACAGTATTAATAATATTTAAATATAAATATATAACCAACCTTTGATATACAACAAAACAAGAAAACTAAGATCAACGAAATAAACAAGCATAGAGAAGAATATCAAGTTGAAACCAGATATAGAAAAGGACCATTACAAAAAGGCAAACTACAGAACCCTTTTAAATCAACAAAAAATGTAGAGCAAATAGACCCGGACCATTATAAAATCACTAATAGAAATAGTGAAACTTACTATTATAAAACTCAATTCAAAAAATGTAAGAAAATTAAGCAGACTCCCATCCCACAGGTCCCTGATCACGATAACCTTAATCCTATTTTGAAAAAGACAGTAAGGTATTTGACTCCGAAAATATAGAAATCAAAAATGAATGTATCAAGTAAGCCTATATGTAATTACATACCTATCCAATCAATAGAAATGATAAAATAAAATCATTAAAAAAAAAAAAAAAAAAAAAAATGTAAAATTAAAATAGAAAACATTATACTAAGTGAAAATTATGAAACACCTGAAATAGATCTAACACCCTTGTACATACCCTTAGCATTAACAAAATTAGAATTATAAGACACAATGAAATTGTACAACTATTTACACAAAATCACTATACATTCTATATTATAATTGCAACAATAATTTTGGTAATAATCTTACTTTATCTTTATATGAAATATGTAACACTCCACCCCATTATACTATATATATATTCAAAATTAAGAAAAATGCAAAAAAAAAAAAATGAAAATATTGCACAAACTGCAAACCAAGAACCATTTACAACATAGATCCGCCAATCTCTGCTAAAGCATAGATTTCTCTTTAAGGGAAGGGAAGTGACATATTCACAAATGACATATTTACATGTCCCATATTGTATTGTATAAGCATATTTCCAATGTAAAGCAAAGAAAGAATTACAGTTATCATAAGTCTTCAGTCTTAAGCTGAACTCTCAAATAAAGTCAGTCACAAACCAACTTCTCACTAAATCAGACGTGTCGCGGATTATTAAAAATTCTTGGTCTATTTACCGCTAACCGCACTCTCCTAGGCATGCTTATCTTTGTTACAAATTAACTGTTAACAAATTTCGTGCGCAAAGAGGAACACCAAAAAATTCCAACGTGGTGTCAGCTTCGTTCGTGCAGATGAGTGGTTATATGCTCTCACAAAAAAATACAATTATACAATTGACGCAGCCGGTAGGACGATTAAAATATTGGTGCGATAGCTAGACTATTCAATTCTTTAAATTATCATCCGCTAAAGAACCTTCGCAATTCGTAGCGGTAAAATCGATTCAAGTTAACAAAGTGTAAGCCTCGACAGTGAATTCGTGACCGTGAATGTAATCGCATTAATAAACCAACTTAAGAAATTAAGAAGACGCCTTAGAATTCGTCAGAGTATTAAATCCAAAAAGGTTGCTCTAACCCAGGCGAAACAGCTTAGTGTGCATTAAGCAGTTACAATAAATAATAATTAAGCAAACAAAAGTTATAAACTAAGTAAATAAAAACTTACGAAATAAAAAAAAAAATATTAATAAATAATTGATAATTCAAACCAATTTAAAGACACTCGGTTACTCCAGAAAAAGGCGAAACAGCTAGAAGTACAACAAAAACAAAAAGTTAATGTTTAAGTGGAATCTACAAATAAAATTTATTGCATAAGTGAAACAACAACGAAAATAAAATTAAGTGAAGAAATATCCAAAGGTAAAAATATTTTTGTGCAATATGACACCACCACCAGCAGCGGAAGCCCCTGTGCCACTTTCCGAAACTAACATGGTCCAAGTCGAGCGCCAAATACATGCAGTGGAGAGCTTCCAGGGCGATCCAAATACTCTGTATACCTTCATAAGCCGAATCGATTTTATCTTGGCATTATACTATACGACTGACGAGCGATAAAAACTTATCATCTTTGGTCACATCGAGAGAAGCATCAGCGGCGACGTGATACGCACCATTGGCACATTGAACATAACAAGCTGGGGAGATCTTCGACAGCAGCTAATCTTAAACTACAAGCCGCAGATGCCTAACCACCAGTTATTGGAGGATTTTCGCAACACACAATACCGCGGGAACATCCGATCATTCTTAGAAGAGGCGGAACGGAAGCGACAAGCACTAACTAGTAAGCTAGAATTAGAAAATGACCCATCTGAAAATACATTATACACCAGATTAATTAATTCAAGTATAGAAAACTTAATTCAAAAACTACCCACACACATTTACCTAAGAATTGTAAACAATAATATACCAAATTTAAGATCATTAATAAACATACTTCAAGAAAAGGGCCTTTACGAAGAAGCAATTCCCCAAAAAGATAGCAATTCAAAAACAACTGTCATTCCAAATAAGCCACAAAACTATACACATAACAAGCAAACTAATAACCAAACCCCCAGACCCTTCACGCCATTTCAACCATCTCATAATACCCAACTAACATCATATTACTACCCACCAATGCCACCTCAGCCACCTAGAGCTCATTTTATGCCATCGTACCGACCCATTGTTACTTACCAGCAACCAAACATACCGCAACCACCAAGACCAAACTTTTCTAGCCGACAAGACGCATTTGACCAACACAGATTTGGATTCAATAACCCAATACAAAACAACTTCCAAGCAAGGGGAAACATCAATCCAAGTAATAATAGTAATCCAGTAAAGAGACCAAGACCATCAGATGGCGGACAGTCAAAAATGAGTATAGAAGAGACCAGGTATCAAGAAGAAATACAGAATCAATACCAACAATTTTACGGTTCCATATACCCTAACTACTTAAATTATCATCAAGCTTACGATATTCCAAATCAAGCTTTCGATGTTCCTAATCAACCTTACGATGCTCCTAATCAGGCTTATGACATTTCTAATCAAACAGAAGAAGAACAGCAGGCCCCAAATAACCAATCAGAATTAGAACAGACCGAAAATTTTTCAGTTATCAGCCCCGGATCACACCAATACATAATAATTAAATACAAAGGCAACGATTTAAAGTGTCTCATTGACACTGAAAAAAACATGCTGACTAAGAACATCTTCAACTTACCCACTCAACAAACAAATCACTTGATACACACTAGTAATGGTTCATTTATCATAAGCAATATGATTACTTTGCCACCGAATAATTCTTTTCCCATAGCTCAGAAATTTCTGATACATACGTTCTCAAATGACTACGACATGCTTATAGGACGCCAAATACTGTCTGAAGCAAAAGCCATAATAAACTACGACACACAAACAGTCACAATGTTTAACAATAAATACAAATTAATTAATTCAATTAACACATTGGAACAAAGTCATTTTCAAGAATTTCAAGAAAAATTATTCCGATTAGATCATTTAAATTCAGAAGAAAAATCTAAATTGATCACACTCTTAAAAATGTACAAAAATATTCAATACCACGAAGGCGCAAGGCTCACATTCACTAACCAAGAAAAACATTCAATTATAGCCACACACAACGCCCCCATCTATTCCAAATTGTATAGCTACCCACAGACCTAAGAAAAAGAAGTAGAGCAACAAGTTCAGGATATGTTAGAACAAGGAATAATACGGGAGAGTAATTCACCATATTGTAGCCCCATTTGGGTTGTACCCAAAAAGACAGATGCATCCGGACAGAATAGATTCCGTATTGTAATCGACTACAGAAAATTAAACGAAGTCACTGTAAACGACAGATACCCTATACCCAACATTGACGAAATATTAGGTAAATTAGGCAGATGTAATTATTTCACAACAATCGACCTTGCAAAAGGCTTCCACCAAATAGAAATGGACCCAGGGTCAATCTCTAAGACCGCGTTTTCTACAAAGTACGGCCACTACGAATTTACTCGTATGCCATTCGGGCTCAAAAATGCCCCAGCTACATTCCAGCGTTGCATGAATAATATTCTTCGCTCACTCTTAAATAAAAACTGTTTAGTTTATTTAGACGACATCATCGTTTTCTCCACTTCTCTTGAGGAGCATTTGCAATCATTACAAGCCGTTTTCGAGAAATTATCAAAAGCCAATCTAAAGTTACAATTACACAAGTGTAAATTTTTAAAACAAAAAACAAAATTTTTAGGGCATGTCATTACTAAAGAAAGAATAAAACCTAACCCCGAAAAAATTCATGCTATAATAAAATACCCTTTACCAAACAAAACTAAATAAATCAAATCATTCTTAGGACTCACAGGTTATTATTAATTATTTATTTCCGAAGATCCAATTCTGAGAATACTTAATTTCGAAAGAAAGTTCGTTTTAACTACAAACGCAAGTAACGTAGCCTTAGGAGCTGTTCTCTCCCAAGACGGACACTCTGTCAGTTACATTAGCAGAACTTTAAATGAACATGAAGTAAACTACAGTGCTATAGAAAAGGAGCTTTTAGCCATTGTCTGGGCTACAAAAACTTTTCGGCATTACTTGCTAGGGCGACATTTTAAAGCAGCATCCGATCACCAACCACTATGTTGGTTACACAAACTAAAAGAACCCAACGCAAAGTTAATGAGATGGAAGAATATGACTTTGACATAAAATACATAAAAGGCAAAGAGAACTATGTCGCCGACGCATTATCCAGAGCTACAATAGAACAAATTTTTTTTAGTGAATCCACTCAACATAGCGCAGAAGAAGACAGTAGTAATTTAATAAGGCTTTCCGAGAAACCTATCAATTGCTATAAAAGACAGGTCATATTTTACAAAGGTCCTACAAAAATACAACATGAGACATATTTCAAAAAACAAGTTATACACATTTCCTACAATAAAATGACAATAGAAAGCGCAAAACAATATTTAATTGATCACTTCTGCACCAAAACTAGTGCCCTGTACATAAATAGTGACGCAGACTTTGAAATAATCCAAAGCGCACATAAAGAAATTATTAATACCAATCACACAAAAATTATTCGTAGCCTCATTTTGTTAAAAAATATACCCACTTACGTTGAATTCAAAGAATTAGTCCTGACCACTCCTCGAGAAACTTCTACATCCAGGAATACAGAAAACAACAAAACTGTTTGGCGAAACATACTATTTTCCAAACAGCCAATTACTTATTCAAAATATAATTCACGAGTGTCACATATGTAATCTAGCTATAACCGAACACAGAAATACAAACATGCCAATGAAAATCACACCCAAACCCGAACATTGCCGCGATAAGTTTGTAATAGACATTTATTCGTCCGAAGGCAATCATTATTTGAGTTGCATAGACATCTATTCCAAATTCGCTACTCTTGAACAAATAAAAACAAAAGATTGGATCGAATTTAAAAATGCTCTTATGCGCATATTTAATCAGTTAGGAAAACCCAGACTCTTAAAGGCAGACAGAGACGGTGCATTCGCCAGCTTAGCCCTTAAACGATGGCTCGAGAGCGAAGATATAGAATTACAACTTAATACAACGAAAACAGGTGTAGCAGATATAGAAAGATTTCACAAAACAATAAATGAAAAAATCCGCATTATTAAAAACTCAGACGACAGTGAAGCCAAGTTAAGCAAAATGGAAACAATACTTTATATTTACAATCACAAAACTAAACACGACACTACTGGACAAACTCCCGCTCACATATTTCTTTATGCCGGGCAACCAACCTTAGATATACAACAAAACAAGGAAACTAAGATCAACGAAATAAACAAACATAGAGAAGAATATCAAGTTGACACCAGATATAGAAAAGGACCATTACAAAAAGGCAAACTAGAGAACCCTTTTAAATCAACAAAAAATGTAGAGCAAATAGACCCGGACCATTATAAAATCACTAATAGAAATAGAGAAACTTACTATTATAAAACTCAATTCAAAAAATGTAAGAAAATTAAGCAGACACCCATCCCACAGGTCCCTGATCACGATAACCTTAATCCTATTTTGAAAAAGACAGTAAGGTATTTGACTCCGAAAATATAGAAATCAAAAATGAATGTATCAAGTAAACCTATATGTAATTACATACCTATCCAATCAATAGAAATGATAAAATAAAATCATTAAAAAAAAAAAAAAAAAAAAAATGTAAAATTAAAATAGAAAACATTATACTAAGTGAAAATTATGAAACACCTGAAATAGATCTAACACCCTTGTACATACCCTTAGCATTAACAAAATTAGAATTATAAGACACAATGAAATTGTACAACTATTTACACAAAATCACTATACATTCTATATTATAATTGCAACAATAATTTTGGTAATAATCTTACTTTATCTTTATATGAAATATGTAACACTCCACCCCATTATACTATATATATATTCAAAATTAAGAAAAATGCAAAAAAAAAAAAATGAAAATATTGCACAAACTGCAAACCAAGAACCATTTCCAACATAGATCCGCCAATCTCTGCTAAAGCATAGATTTCTCTTTAAGGGAAGGGAAGTGACATATTCACAAATGACATATTTACATGTCCCATATTGTATTGTATAAGCATATTTCCAATGTAAAGCAAAGAAAGAATTACAGTTATCATAAGTCTTCAGTCTTAAGCTGAACTCTCAAATAAAGTCAGTCACAAACCATCTTCTCACTAAATCAGACGTGTCGCGGATTATTAAAAATTCTTGATCTATTTACCGCTAACCGCACTCACCTAGGCATGCTTATCTTTGTTACAAATTAACTGTTAACAAATTTCGTGCGCAAAGAGGAACACCAAAAAATTCCAACGTGGTGTCTGCTTCGTTCGTGCAGATGAGTGGTTATATGGACTCACAAAAAAAAATACAATTATACAATTATATATATATGTCGTAGGCTGTTGAATGGTATATTATTATTGTCGATAGTCGATAGTCAATCTAGTTATTTATTTGCTGTGAGTGGCAATAAGGACGGGTTGTCGTTCTTTTTGCTGAGAGTAGTCCGCGTGTGGAGTGTTGAAAAGTGCAATCGAGGAAGATTGACAGATGATGAAAAAAATGGCCGTATTGGCATTATATTGAGAAGAGACACGGAAGACACACGCGGAATTCTCTGGCTTCAGCAACTTAACCTGAAAGAAATGAACGAGACGGAGAACTTTACCAACGCCCCGACATCAGAAGTGGGATCTGCTTCGCCTAAAAATAATGGCCCAGATCATTACCTGACAACTTTAGAAGCACAGAATCGGCATCTCTTACAAATCATACAAGATATGCAGACACCAAGAGTAGCGGCAACCGGCAAAAAAACGGCAAACATTTCACTGCCAAAATTCAATCCGGACAACGTTAGAGCAGATGCCTCTGCTTGGTGTACAACCGTGGATTTTATCTTGACCGACAACTTGCTGGAGGGGAGCAGCCTCATAGTAGCTCTAAGCAGGGCGCTTGATGGCAGCGCATCGCAATGGCTGTCACAAATATGCTTTGCTGGCATAACATGGCCACAATTCAAAGAGCTTTTTATTCAGCGTTTTGTGGGCATAGAAACATCAGCTGCGGTAATTTTAAATGTATTAAACGGTCGTCCAAAGCCTTAAGAGGGTTTCGCTGAGTACGGGAGTCGAATCGTCACGCAACTTCTATCCAAATGGAAAACCCAGGACATGGAGGAAATTGCTGTATCCCTGGCATTGGCTCACATGGCAAGTCTGGACGACAAACTGCTTCGCTTGATTTTTACAAACAATGTAAAAACGCGCAACGAATTGCAGCAGCAGCTAAAGGCATACATTTAAGCGCCGCGCAGCTGACGTATACACATCAAGTTCTGAGCAAAAGAAGTCCAAATTTTCATCGTCAATAAAATGTAATTATTGTGGAAAGATTGGCCACAAATATGCTGAGTGCCGTTCTCGACTGGATAAGAGGTCTAACACACAAGGGAAAAGTCACACTGGAATCAGCGCTTCTGGAGTGAAAGATCGTACAAACGTCAGATGTTATAAGTGCAACGAGCTTGGTCATTTTGCGTCTACATGTACAAAAGGCGAATCTACTACAAATAGGAAGACCTACGAGAAACGCGTCAACGTTTGTACAGTATCTGCACCGCAAGGAAATATAAATTTATCTGGTGAGCTTGTTCCATTTTATTTCGACTCTGGTGCAGAATTTTCCCTGGTTAAAGAAAGCGTAGCAGATAAATTAAATGGAAAAAGAGTTCATAATATTGTTAAAATAACAGGCATAGGCAACGATTCAGTGTATTCTACTTTACAAATATTATGTAACACAAATGTTGAAAATTATTGGATAGAAATTTTATTTCATGTGGTAATGGACAAATATTTAGACTATGATATACTAATTGGACGAGAAATTCTCGCTTTAGGCTTTCGTATTACCTTGGAGGTTGATCAATTTTTAATTACCAAAACAAAAATAGTGAATACCATTAACTTAAAAAATTATGAACAAAATCTTGATATAGGTAATGATTTAAATGATTTAGATAAGAAAGCCCTTCAGAAAATTTTGAAAAATTATTCAGAATGGTTTATAGATGGCATACCAAAAACCCGAGTAACAACGGGACAATTAGAGGTTCGACTAAAAGATCCCCAAAAGTTAGTTCAACGTCGACCTTACAGGCTCAGTGAGAATGAGAAAGAACAAGTGCGGAACAAAATAGAAGAGTTATTGAAAACAAACATAATTCGTCCCAGCTGTTCACCATTTGCTAGCCCTATGTTGCTAATTAGAAAAAAAATGGTACAGATCGCCTTTGCGTAGATTATCGCGCATTAAATGAGAACACGATTGCAGATAAATACCCGTTGCCCCTAATCTCTGACCAGATTGCTAGACTACGGGGTGCAAGATATTTTTCATGCGTAGATATGGCAAGTGGGTTTTATCAAATTCCTGTTCACCCGGACTCAATTGAACGAACCGCCTTCGTTACTCCTGAGGGCCAATATGAGTTTTTGACCATGCCCTTTGGACTTAAAAATGCACCTTCTATATTTCAACGAGCTATAAATAAAGCGTTAGGTCCGTTAGCATACACATTCGCAATTGTTTATATTGATGATGTGTTAATCATAGCTGAAACCAAGCAGGATGCACTTCAACGTTTACAAATAGTCTTGGACAAATTATGTAGCTCGGGCTTTTCATTTAATGTAACCAAATGTTATTTTCTTAAGACTAGTATAGAATACCTGGGATTTGAAATTAGTAACGGAGAAATTGGACCAAATCCGCGTAAAATTCATGCGTTGGCAGGCTTGCTGCCACCACAGACTGTTTCACAATTAAGACAATTTCTTGGATTGGATTTCGTCAGTTTATTAAAAATTTTTCGAAGTCATTAAAACCTTTATATTCGTTAACATCTAAGAAAAATACTGATTTTGTCTGGTTACCAGAACATGAACAAATACGCTCGAAGATAATAAGTGCATTGATACAGACACCTGTATTGGTTATCTTTGATCCAAAATATGCAATTGAATTACATACAGATGCCAGTTCTGTTGGTTATGGTGCGATTTTATTACATAAAATTAATAATAAACCCCATGTCAAGGGTATTATAGTAAATGTACTACGCCGGCCGAATCAAAGTACCATTCGTATGAGCTAGAGACATTGACATTACAAGGACGTAAATTTGTGGTTTTTACAGACTGTAATTCTCTTAAGTCTAGTCGCACTAAAAGGGACTTAACACCTCGAGTATATAGATGGTGGAGTTTCTTGCAGTCGTTTGATTTTGACCTTCAATATAGAAAAGGGGAACAGATGCAGCATGTTGACTTTCTCTCTCGAAATCCAGTAGTAGAAAGATATAAGTGTTTGACAAAAATAATTGAGAAAAAAATACATTCGATTAAGATATCGGACAATTGGTTGATTTCAGAGCAGCAGCGCAACGTTGAATTAGCAGACATACTAGCAAAAATACAGAATAATGAACTTCCAGATAATTTAGCCAAGACATATGAAAAAAAAAAGGAATACTACATAGAAAAATACAAAGACATGGTAAAACTAAAAGCTTGCCAATTATTCCTCGTGGTTTTAGATGGGCTGTAATAAATCGTGTTCACGAATCTATAATGCATTTGGGTTGGGAAAAAACATTAGAAAAAGCTTATGGATACTGCTGGTTCGAAAACATGTCAAAATATATTCGCAAATATGTTGAAAATTGTATTACATGCAAATTAGCGAAACCACCTACTGGTAAAACACAAATAGAATTACATCCAATACCTAAAGTCGATATACCATGGCATACTGTACACATTGACATAACTGGAAAATTGAGTGGCAAGAATGAATTAAAAGAATATGTTATTGTTATAATAGATGCCTTCACAAAATTTGTTTATTTTTATCATACAATCAATATTAATGCTGAAAATTGTGTCAAAGCTATTAAATCGGTTATTTCTTTGTTTGGTTTGCCCTCGCGGATAATAGCAGATCAAGGTCGATGTTTTGCTAGTACGTGTTTTCGAGAGTTTTGCTCCTCTCAAACGATTAATTTACATCTGATTGCTACCGGTGCAAGTAGAGCTAACGGTCAAGTAGAAAGAGTAATGACTACTCTAAAGGGTATGTTAACAGCCGCTGAAACTAGTCAAAAGTCGTGGCAAGACGCATTAGGTGAAATACAGTTGGCAATAAATTGCACAGCACATCGGGTTACAAAGGTAAGCCCATTAGAACTATTGATTGGTAAAGAAGCTAGACCTTTTGGTTTACCTGCGATAAATGAAGAACAAATGATTGATAGAGACAGAATAAGAAAACAGGCCAAGCAAAAAATAGATGAAGATGCATGTTATAACAAGCGTAGATTTGATGAAGGAAAGGCGAAAATAGTAAAATATAATGTAGGAGATCACGTTTTGTTAAAAAATGAAGAAAGACAACAAACTAAACTTGATCCTAAATTTAAAGGTCCATATCAAATAATAGAAATACTAAACGGAGATCGATATATATTAAAATCATTAACAAGTAAGCGAAAATACAAATACTCGCACGAATTTTTAAGAGCATTGCCAAATGAACATGAAATTGAAGAATTGGTTGAAAACCAAGAAGATACAAGTTGTGTATCAGAGTCCCATGGGGGAATTGAAGGGTGGTACAAGGTGTGTGCCAGAGCCCAGGAAAAGACAATGAAGACCGCACCATATCAGACTGTACTTGATATGACGATAGGTCAAGAGAATGAAGACCGCACCATATCAGACTGTACTTGATATGGCGGTGGGTCAAAGAAAAGACTGCATCATATCAGACCGCACTTGATATGACGGTGAGTCAGAGAGAATATAACAGATGTCAGACTGAACTTGACATGGCATTGTATTGAATATGTTTTAAGTTGAACAAATGTGTAATGGGTGTAAAGAAAACACACCAAATATGTTGATTTATAAAAGCTGTTATTGAAATTGAAATTTTGGTAAAAAGAAAAATGGATGTTAATTAAAATGGTTTTGTTTAATCGTAGCGCTATAAAATGAAAATAAATAAATATTAAGTTATATGAATTATAATGTAAAAAAAAAATATTAATGAGACGTTTTTTTTTATTAAAATAATCATAATAATTACAAACAAAAAGAAAAGCACACGAGGGCGTGTGATTTGTCAGGAAGGCCGTGTCGTAGGCTGTTGAATGGTATATTATTATGTCGATAGTCGATAGTCAATCTAGTTAATTATTTGCTGTGAGTGGCAATAAGGACGGGTTGTCGTTCTTTTTTGCTGAGAGTAGTCCGCGTGTGGAGTGTTGAAAAGTGCAATCGAGGAAGATTGACAGATGATGAAAAAGATGGCCGTATTGGCATTATATTGAGAAGAGACACGGAAGACACACGCGGAATTGTCTGGCTTCAGCAACTTAACCTAAAAAAAATGAACGAGAAGGAGAACTTTACCAACGCCCCGACATATATATATATATATATATATATATGAATAAAATTTTTGCCAGCAAATTCAATTGCTTTTGTTCAACCTCTGGGAAGAGTACAAGAAATTATTTCTACAAAAATAGATTTGTGTTTTGCAATAAGGGTTCTCCGTAGGTGTATGCAATTGGCAAGTCGTGCTTCGAAATTGGTTAATCAACAAACAATCATAAGTAGTTTTCAAGAGGTATGGGATTTCAATATGCGAGAGCCTTAAACGTATGTCGAAGGAGTCAGTGAAGAAATTCCGCGGGAAGTAGATTTTGTTAATTGCGACAAAAATTTTAAATGCTATGGGACGATATCAAATGGTGAAATTTAGGCCAACATTTCAACAATAATATAAAAGTATTTACCAATTCACCAACCAATATTTACACTTCAAAAAATTGTAAAATGCATTGATACATTGCTTGAGTTCATTTTTATTCATAGCTTGGATAATAAAGATAATACAGACAGCTATTGACATAAAAAACAAAAACCAAACTGAAATAACTGATTTGTTTAAAGTTAACATCTGCCATTCTACATGTAGTTTGACAACCGCTCGTATTATAAGCCCATAATTGGTACGTACAACTGCGCTTCGCACTTGGGCATCCTTACTTGGTGCACTTCTACAATCACGCCTTTGAGCCATAAAATCCGCTTGTTCTTTTCGTCTTAAATAATGACACAATCGTCTACAGCCAATGTAATTGCAGGCGGCTGAAACCATTTTGTCCATCTGGTCAGTGTATGTAGCTATTCTCGCAGCTATCTTTCCAGCAGTCAGTCAGTTGACAAGCGACGCGATATCCTTTAGCTAGTCTTGCACCCGTTTGCTCCATGGGCCCGATTTCTCGTAGTCTACTCGAGTTTTTAACCAGAAAGTAATTCCGGAACAGTCCCTCTACAGGCAACTCTCCATCTCTGCTGGCGCTGGTTGTGCGCGCCATATTGGCACAATATGTAAGGCAGTTGCTCGCAATATTTCTCCCCAATGGCGTACCTCCTTTCCGACAATTTTGTTGTGTAGGTGGTGCTATCGTCTGTGATTGAATTCTACTATCAGATATGTCGTCTTCGTAGGATAATAGGGCACTTCACGTTGATTTCGAAACCTTATATTACGAGTACTTGGTGGAACATACCTCGTATATCAACGGCTATTGTTATGGGGCGCTGTCTGAAGCGTAGTAGTATTCCCACTAGGGAAGTTAACACATTTGGTCCATTGAACAGCACGTCATTCAACGACACACCAATAACCTTAGCTGCCGCATGGATTACATGCTGTAAATGTGGGAAGAAACCTTGAGTTCGTGCTAGCTGACTGCTCACTCTCTTTCAGTTTCCATATGTATTCTTTAGTTATGTAGCTATCCATTGTTGTTCTCATAAAGTTTCTCAGGCCGCTATGATTTGACAGTTTCGTCCCAAGACATCGTAGGCGCTTCAATTCCATAGAATAAGAGTCAGGTACATAGTTTTAACTTCGTCGGATATCCACAGTAAGCCAGTCCGGCAACTTTTTTTAGCTAGGCCGTAATGTGTTGTCGCTTTCATTATTTGTGTGGAATGCTCACCTTCTTCTGATCTTAGCGGCTTCATCGACACGCTCACGTCGATAAACACAGAGAAAAACCTATTCATGGCTTCGTCCAGTTGGCGTGTACTGTTTGCATCGTTGCACTGATACACGTGTAACAATCTAGGACTTGGGGATATTACACAACTGCGCCGTCCGTATACCAACCAACCTAAACGGCTGCGCACAGCAATAAGGTCGTCTCCCTCCGCAATTCGCATCTCGAATAGTACTGTACTACACCCTGAGATGGTCCAGTCCAATAATGATCTGTGCTCTCATGTCGTTGTACAGTAAGACAGGAAGCCCTTGGAGATGACTGCGTGTACGTATTAATTCCTTGTTGATAGATTGTACGGGCAGATCCAGACGTGATACTGTGCGCATACTGCATCCAATAAGCACATACTGTGGTTTAGTTAGCTTCTCTGCAGATACGGTAAGGACCACAGACTGGGAGTTTGACTTCTTGTGACTCACGTCCTCAGTCTATCTCAGATATCCATTAACGGCTCTCTTGCCAATTCTTCTCCATCCAGCGCGTATGTGTGCACATAACGACCCCCGGCGTAGAACGTTATGGGAATGTAACAGAACAATGTCTTTGCTTCGACTTGGTCGTAATGCAGAGCTGAAGATTCGCCCGGCTGTCCAGCGTTGTTGCTATTTTGCGACACTTGCTCTTCGTTGCTACTGTGTGTAGTACAGATTGCAGCAAGGCGTTGTGGGTTGCGTCGCTGCCAGCTATATCGCAGTTCTTTTTGACTTTGTACTGATTTGGGCGTTGTGGCATAAAACAGCAAAGTAAAGTTTTTTAGTACTCACGAGTGGCCACCGTTCGATTATGCGCAGTGCTCTTAACGTAGAATACTTCATCACAATGTTGATTTATTTAGTCGGTAATCAGGCTTACAATGGCTATGGCTAGGTTAAGCTCTATGCGTAAGCAATTGAAACCTTGTTTTGAACGTTGCTCTTGCGTTGCTAGCAAATTGCGATGGTGTGAACATCGTTGCATACATTGCGACTTCGAAAGACCGATTATCGAAAATGGCCGAGTAAGCACTACTTTCTCCGGACGCAAGATGATGTCGTTTCAATTCTAGCTTTAAGTCATAGGGCAATTTTGCTGCAAGCTCACTCAGCAACGCTGGATCATAAAGGTAATCTCTGTGTCCAAAAAAAAACCACACCAAGAGTTTTTCTACGATTCAATAACGACGGAAGATTAAGAAGGTTAAGCCTACTAGAATACGAAGTTAAACGAAGGTTAGGGTCCCAATTTAACCCACGTAAAGCAAAAAATACAAACTGTTTCTGAAAAGACTCAATGCGATCCTGGTTGTTGCTATAATGTGGGCACCAAATGATCAAACAGTATTCAAGGATCGGTCGAACAAGAGAAACATACAGGATTTTTGTGATGAAAGGATCATAAAATTTCTTTGACCAACGTTTAATAAAGCCAAGTACTCCCTTGGCATCATTTATAATAGTGAAGATGTGCAAGTTGAAGTTCAATTTGCAATCAAATAAATTACCAAGGTCTTTCACAGTAGATATACGATTTAAGAGAGTATTATCAATCGAATAAGTACAAAAGAAGGGTCTAGTTCGACTAAACGTCATGAATATGCACTTTGCGCAGTTGAGATGCAACTGATTGGCCGAACACCAAAGTTGCATGGCACTTAAATCTTCTTGTAGAAGATTGTGAAGAAGGGGATCAGAATATGAGACAATCAACTTCACATCATCTGCATACATGAGAACATGTGAATGTGAGATAAAAGAAGCTAAAACGTTGATAAAAAAGGTAAATAATAAGGGTCCTAAGTGACTACCTTGAGGTACACCTGAAGTAACATGAACAGACTTCAAAATAGACGACCTAAGCAGTACTTTTTGAGTTCTGCCTTTTAAGTAGGTAGAAAACAATTAATTAATAAGGGTGGGAAACCTATACAATCAAGCTTTTAAAGTAAAAGATCATGGTTTACAGAATCAAAGGCTTTACTGAAGTCCGTAAATATGACATCAGTTTGCCTTTTCAATACAAATTCTTAATTTACCAAGGTTGTAAATTACAGTAAATTGTTCGTTGTGGAACGACGCTGTACAAAACCATGTTGGGCAGGAGAGATGATTGATTTACAGAAATGCTGTCACACAGAAACAATAAGTTTATCCAACAATTTAGGTATAGTAGATAATTTTGTAATACCTTTATAATTTAAAATATCAAACCTACTACTTTTTTGTGTAGAGGAATGATATCTGAATCCTTCCAGCGATATGGAAATTTTCAAGGGATAGATTAAAAAGTTTTTGCAACGGTGTAGCTAAAGAACTATAACAATTTTTAAGGACACAACTGGGCATGTTATCACGACCAGGTGAAAAAGAATATTTTAGGGAATTAATAGCAGACACTAGGGAGCTACATGAAATACTGGGGATGGCAATATGTTGTGAGGGAAAGTTAAGTTAATAGATTCGACAGGGGAGTAGGTTGTTTGGAAAAAATTTGCAAAAAGCTCAAAAGCAGAAGAGTCGTTGCAGGCTTCATCTATCCCAAGAAAAAAAGAGGAAAGTTAATTTTAAGATTTACGCTTCGAATCTACAAAATTAATAAATTGTTTGGGGCACGAGTAAATTATCTTTTTTAAAGAGACAAGTAATTATCGTAACATAAAGTATTAAGGAAGACGATGTTTGACTTGGCTACAGAATATTTGTACCAGTCAACACTATATCCGGATTTCTAAAATTTTTTGAAAAAATGTAGATCTTATGTTTTTTAAATAAGACAGTCTAGGCGAGAACCAAGGGAGCTTAGATATACGAATTGACGGGATGTCGGTGTGGAAACACTCATCTTAAAATGTATTTAACGTCTTATAAAAAAACCTGAGGGCAACATCAATGTCAATCGAATTATTTAGAGAAAACCAGTCAGTTGCAAGAATGCTTTCATTCAACAAGCGATAATTTCCCTTGCGAAACCAACGACGTGGTACTTGTTGACGTGAAATAGAAATTTAAAAAGCCGGATGATGTTTGTCTTCAGGGACTGTAATAGGCGAAGATCTAGAGACGGATGACTTAGCGAAGTCGTTAATAAAGACAAAGTCAAAAATTCCATCCAAATAATTCTTAGCTGAATTTATTTGGACTAATGACAAATCGAGCAGAAATTATGATGATTAAAAGGAGAAAGATAGCATGAACTATTGAGGAATGACCATGAAATATTGAGTAAATTAAAATCGCCTAAAACAACAAAAATATCAGTACTATCTTTCACTTGTAAGAAAACTTCTTTTATACAAGCAATATGTTGCATCATCAGAAGATGGAGGTATATAAGAACAAGTGATAAAGATCGAATGGGAAGGAAAAGTTACCTTAACAGCAACAATTTCAATACCAGTGGGTACAGAAAATACAATTCGATCGGACTGAATAGCTAATATAAAACGCCGCCACCACGGCGATTGAAACGATCCTGTCTGTAGATAGAAAAATAATTTGACAAAATTTCACAGTCAGATATGGCAATTGTCAGTCAAGTCTCTAATAAAGCAATAATGTCAGATTGAAGGGCATAACTACTCAAGTTGAGGCTATGACCCTTCGTTAACAGTCCTCTAACATTCTGATATTGAATGTGAAAGGAGTCGGAGCAAGAAACTAGTTTTTTGAAACACTAGTTCAAGCTTGTTAAGAGCAACTACCTGATGGAAGAGTAACAGGTAAGGCATCAGTTCATCTTTTTGGCGTGAACTGATGAACAATCATATGTGGAGGCCAAAATTTTGGGTCACAATTAGAAAGGCATCAAATGGAACACTTATTTTAAAAGACGCGATTTCGCAAGGCGTAGCAAATTTGAATTTGGTGCAGGGTACACTAGCAGAAGACTTTTTAGCAATATATGCCTTAATGGAATCGCAAATCGTGTCTGATGATAGCCTAGACACAAAAACTTGTTTTCGAGGGGCAACAACCGAAAGCATAGAACGGATGTAGTTGCTAGTGCAACATTATCGCCACTAACAGCTACAACAGAATTACGTATGGGTCTACGACGGAACTGAGTTAAGGACGAGATCTAAGATAGGCGAAGTATTCGCAACAGCAGGAGAAATAACAGCGAACAGATTGCCTAGAAATGGCGATAAAGAAAGTATGATTGAAACATCCAGATGACGTGAAGTCATCGGTGATTTATTTATCTATTTATTTATTTATTTATTTATTTAATGTCAACTATTAACCGTCGACCAAAATTTAAAAGTAACAATACAATTTTAAATATAAATTAAAACTGAAAAAATATAATTTGACGATTTAAAAAGAACTTTTTGGGTTCTACAAGAAAGATATTCGGAAATCCACATAAGAAGGCTGTGTGGAAATCCGATAGTACTAAGTTTTTTAAGCAAGAGATAGTGGTTAACGGAATCGAAAGCCTTGCTGAAATCTGTGTAAAATACGTCAGTCTGATTTTTGTTCTGAAAACCTTTAATAACTCAAGTAAATTAGTGGTAGTAGATTTTGATTTCACAAAACCATGTTGGCAGGGTGAAATGATAGAGCTACATGAGTGTTGTAGTTGAGATGTTATCAGCTTCTCAAACACTTTAGGCATCGCGGATAATTTGGAAATACCCCTAAAGTTCTTAAAATTCTGACCTTGAACCATGTTTGTGAAGAGGAATTATAAGTGATTCCTTCCAAATGGTTGGAAAAGAGCACGAGTTACCAGACAATTCAACTAATTTAAGCAAGGGCTTACATAGAGAATTAGCACAGTACCTAAGTACACATCCTGGTACTCCATCTGGGCCTGGTGAATAACCTGGCTTGATTTAGTTAAGTTCGTTAAGTAACGAACTTTAAAGGATCACAGGACTAAAAATGCAGTTAGATTTCGGCAAGGTATGGGATAAGGGAAATTAGGAAGAAAGTTCGAAGATGAATAAGTAGTTTGGATGAATTCTGCAAAAGATCGGCTGAAGCCTGATCAGTATTTGCTTTCATGTCTTCATAAGAAACAGATGAGGGCAGTAAGGAAGTTTTTCGTTTAGTATTGACAAAGTTGTAGAACTGCCTAGGATTCTGAGAAAATTGCAAACGATAACGAATTAGGTAATTATTGTAACAACGCGAATTACAAACAACAAAATTTGTTCTGGCGATAACATTACGAGAAAATTCTGAAGGATTATTCAAACTTTTAAATCTTTTATAATATCTAGACTTCACATTTTTAAGCATTGCTAATTCTTTAAAGAACCAAGGAGGTCTATTAGTTCTCCTGGGAAGCTCATCTGGAACGCATTGGTCAAAAAGTGATTTTATAATATTATAAAAGATTGAAGTACTACTGTTAATGTCAGTACAAGAGTACAGTTGCGACCAGTTTGTTTCTAAAATTAATGAATTAGGTTTTATAAAATGCATGCCTTTCTGGTTCCTCTTCTTGCAGCCCTGTCCCGTCCATCGCATTTCCTGCAACATCACCAGATCTGTACAGTGTACGTACATTCCAAGTGCATACTCTCAAATCATAGTCCTTTTTACGTTTGTGGTGGTCGTCCTTTCTGCATCCTTCACTGAGTGAGTTTTTTTCCATGGGTGGATCTCAAGTCCTACGCCAAAACCTAATTTAGAGGCTTAGGAAACCCACCGCGCGCTTTAGCTTACCACCCAATGGGTATTGAGTGATAATCCAGGAGGAGCCACGTGGAGGTAGTGCGTCGACTTAAAGAAAGAAAGCACAAGGATCATGCTTGTAGTCACCAAGTTGAAAGCAATCAGACATTTTGCCTTGGCTTCTAACTCCCTCCCTCCCAAATAATAAGCTTAATAATAATAATTTTAAATTGATTAACATAATTAATAAAAAAGCACAGAGAATGTAAAAAAACGAATTTAAACAGCAGCGTTAATAAAATACATCTGTATTGAACGAGTTCTCAAGAGAAGCGAGCCTATCGTCAAGGTAAGTTTGCAATTTTAATGGGAAAGTACGTTCACACAATGGCTCTCGAATCCAGCAGACGCGAATACGATGGATTATTCTCTTTGAGCCTCTTTCGACAGCAAGGTCCGAACTAAAAAATACACAAGTCTCGAGGCGCTGAAGAAAGCCGTTATCCGCGAATAGGCCAAAATTCCTGAAAGTCACATGCGGCGATACCTGTTCGGTTAAGGGCGGCCGCCCCACGAGGGCTGGCGGTACGATTTTTCCGTTAAAGACTGCAGTTTTTGCAAGAAGCGGTAGGCTCCCATCAACAGACATGGAAAACAGACATGTGTGTTTTCTAAGTTTGGATAGCAGAGCCTCTAACATATATCTTGCCAGCATATTTTCGCACCCATCGCGGTTGAAACTGTCTTCGCCAACTTGTTTTGGTTGACCTTGCCCATCAGCTAGTGTCCCAGAGTTCCGTTTTGTAGACGTAGACGAAGCAGATGCTTCCGGTGTTAATTCGTCTGAGTCCACCTTCTGCCTTGGGTCCACGATTAGCGCTAACCCGGACCGTACACTATTATTGCAGGATTATTGCACTGGCCTGTGGCCTACGCTGATATTCGTGCACTTTCTGTTTCACTGGGTTCAATCGATTTTCCGCTTTACCGCTGAATTCGCAGACATGCGTGATCAATAAAGTTATTAATCCACGTAGTCCGTACGCAGGTCTTACGATCGCAGAGAGTGGTTCTCTCTCGGACTTTGAGAATACGTAAGTAGCAGTAGTAGGGTTGTGTTACTTGAGTGCACATTACTCAAGATTTAACATTATGTAGAAAGCATGAGGCTCACGCAGACTCAGTTAAGTGAGTGTGTCTGACTCACACCTTGAGATTAGGTATGGAGATGGAGTTAGTGAAATGGAAAATAAGAGTTGAAAAGAAAATTGCCTATTACCGTTGTAGTAATCCCGTATGATACATTCATACAATACAATATTGGATCAAGCGCATGCTTAATAAGCTCTACTTCGTGATAATCGTTCGACAGGAAATGTACAATTTCTACAAAGTGGCCTGTATAAACAGCTGCCGCAGAAAGATAGCTGCATCATATAGCGAAAGAAAGTGGGACCGCTGTTGGATATGCAGTATCGACACAACGTAACTAACACGACTTTAACTCAAAGCAGATAAGTCTAGGACACTACAACTTAGAGGCTGTTCAGTTTAACGAAAAAAAAACGTAATTTAATGATTTTTTTTACTAAAGATCTAAGTATATACCGCAGGGTTTCCTAAAAGGGACGTATACAGTTACAGACGATAGCTCAAAATACAAAATAACATAAACAGCAACACGTTTTATTTAAAACATTTATTATGAAAATAAAGGTTCTACTGTTTGCAACCATTTTGGCCATGTTGTGAATAGTCGCCTTCAACGTTTGGTAGCCAAAATCGAGGCGACCGGCTCAAGAAATCAGGGCATTCAATTCCGTGCCGCTCACTTGGCGAATTTTGGGTCTAGACTTGGGTACATCCGTAGAAAACCAAACTAACACAGGAAGTTAAGGTAAATGGCCACATACAACGCTGCGTGTGCGCAGATTGAATCAGCAATCATGAATTGTTATCGGTAATTGAAGAAAATAGCACGGTTGATATTAGAGATGTAAGAATACAACGATACAAAATTATTTCGTATGAATTGCCTTTGTGTATATCAAAATTCGCATAATATTGTCTTGCGCTTTGTCGTAGATGGTTGTGTTTATCTGTGCTCGTGGTATATTTTTTTTGTTTAATTGTGTTTAAATAATTAATTTTTTCTTTATTAAACTATTTTATTTAGTACGATACATCATCCGCCTATTTGTGTTACTATTTCAAGTGCTTAAAGTAGATTTTAACTCTTTTAATAATAATATTTTTCTTATCTGTAAGTTTTGTTTTTGCTTTTCTGTTTTAGTGTCGGTGCACTCTCGCGCAAACGCTAGATGTTGTTACTATCAGTTAGCTTGCTCACTAACAGTTTCGTTTTAGCTCTCTTTAATATTTGCATTCATTAAAGCATACTAACACTGTTTGTTGTAGCTGCCTTTTGTGTTTGCCGCTCTCCCTCAGTTGTTTTTCTCTCATTCTTGTGCTAACTGCATAGCTTGCGGTTGTTAGTTGCTAGTTGTTCTTGTTTGATTTTGAGTATTCGTGCATTAGTTTTGTTTCTTGTTTTTCCGTTTATTGTGCAGGGCATTTGTTATTTTTGACTCGTTTTGTATTACTTTTTTTTTTATTTTAATTGTCATTTCATATATATTTATGTCGGTCTGCTGTAAAAAAATTGTAAATGTCAGTCCGATTCCAAGGCTGAACTAATTTATTGTTGGTTGTGTGACAATATAGCACATGTTAAATGTGCTGGTTATGCAACCAAGGTGAAGGATTATATTTCTAGTAAGTCTAGACTTAGGTGGTGTTGTGAGTCTTGTCGCGAGGCTGAATTAAATTTGCAAAAATTTATGAGGCAGACAAGACAGGGTTTTAATACCCTCCGAGCAGCATTCACCAAACTACATGGTGATTTCCAGAGCTTGGATGATAATTTTAATAATTTAAAATTGTCATCCCTGCCACCTGAGCCGAAGAGTCTCTTCGGCGACACCATAAATTTTAACTCCTCACCTTTTGCCTACCTTTTCAGAATTCCCAAAATTATTCAGATACTGTCGAGCCTACGAGTTATTATTCGCTTGATCCTATTAGGGGATCTAAGAGCGTGATTGCAACTGATTCGTCATCAGCAACACTGCTCTTAGTTCTCCCAAGACATTGTCCGCATCTATTCCTCTTCATGCAATTAGGGCTGCTAAGCCCCTGATAGCTGTCCCAATTAAAAAACAAATTTTCGTCTACAGGTTTGCCCCTGACACTTCGGTTGATAACGTTAGGTCCTACATCCAATCGAAGTCAAAACTATCTGATTTATTTGTTGATAAATTTAAATTTAAATTTAGTTATGTCAGAGAAATTACCTCATTCAACACTATATGTTGCAAAAACTTCTGGCCGAAAGATTTAATTATAAAAGAGTTTGAGTCAAGTAGAAGAAATCTGCCTCCGATTGCTCTGCCTCCTCCTTCATCTACTTCATCCACATCTTTTAACAATGTACCAAAAAACTAAAACTTTCTTTAACGTACCAGAATGTTAGAGGGCTTAACTCTAAACTTAATAGGCTTTATGTAGACAGTTTTTCGTTTGATGGTAACATTATTATCTTTACTGAAACCAAGTTAAAGCCCGAAACTTCAGATTTTTCAGTATTTTGCAATAAATACACATCGATTAGATGCGATCGTTTGTCGCGTATAGGAGGTGGTGTTCTTATTGCTGTAGACTCTGATCTTTTATCATATTTTATAAATTATATTTTTATATTTTTTTCTTATATTTTTTCTCCTTGCCTAACAAACATAGAATTTATTTCCCTTATAATTATATATAAAAATGTTTCTTTATATAAAACGTGCTCCAATATTCCGCCACAGTCCGATTTATCTTTATACCTAGAGCATATTTCTGCTATTCAGTCCATTTCGTCAGTACTTTCTAGTAGTGATTACCTCTTTGTATTTGGTGACTTTAATTTGCCAGATGTGATTTGGTCTGACATTACTAATGTTTTGATACCATCCACTTTTAACGAATTTATCAATTTATCAATTCGCTTTTAGAGATCTCTCTCTCTCTCTCTCTCTCTCCAGATTAAGCCGGTTCGAAACTGTAATGTTCGTCTTCTTGCCCTTATTTTTGCATCAGATCCGTTTTCTTTTACTGTAGTACAAACTTGTCCTTTAGTTGTCCCCGAAGACCCCTATCATCCTACTTTAGACTTAGTTTTTGAACTGCCTACATGTAAGCATATTTGTTCTATTAACCCGGTCGTTAAATCACGCTGTTTTCGTAAAACAGCTTATATAAAACTTAATTGATTAATTTTAGAAACAAACTGGTCGCAACTGTACTCTTGTACTGATATTAACAGTGCTTCTTCAATCTTTTATAATATTATAAAATCACTTTTTGACCAATGCGTTCCAGATGAGCTTCCCAGGAGAACTAATAGACCTCCTTGGTTTTCTAAGGAATTAGCAATGCTTCAAAATGTGAAGTCTAGATATTATAAAAGATTTAAGAGTTCGAATAATCCTTCAGATTTTTCTCGTTTGTTGTTTGTAATTCGCGTTGTTAAAATAACTACCACATCCGTTGTCGTTTGCAATTTGCTCAGAATCCTAGGCAGTTCTACAACTTTGTCAATACTAAACGAAAAACTTCCTAACTGCCCTCATCTTTTTCTTATGAAGACATGAAAGCAAATACTGATCAGGCTTCTGCCGATCTTTTTGCACAATTCTTCCAATCTACTTATTCATCTTCTAACTTTCTTCCTAATTCCCCTTATCCGTATACCTTGCCGAAATCTAACTGTATTTTTAGTCCTGTGATCCTTTAAAGTTCGTTACTTAACGTACTTAACTTAATCAAGCCAGGTTATTCACCAGGCCCAGATGGAGTACCAGGATGTGTACTTAGGTACTGTGCTGATTCTCTATGTAAGCCCTTGCTTAAATTATTTGAATTGTCTGTTAACTCGTGCTCTTTCCCAACCATTTGGAACGAATCAATTATAATTCCTCTTCACAAACATGGTTCAAAGTCTGATGTTAAAAACTATAGGGGTATTTCCAAATTATCCGCGATGCCTAAAGTGTTTGAGAAGCTGATAACATCTCAACTACAAAACTCATGTAGCTCTATCATTTCACCCTGCCAACATGGTTTTGAGCTTACCTCCTTTTTTATTTAAAGTTTTCAGAACAAAAAGCAGACTGACGTAATTTACACAGATTTCAGCAAGAATTTCGATTCCGTTAACCACTATCTCTTGCTTAAAAAACTTGGTACTATCGGATTTCCAAACAGTCTTCTTATGTGGATTTCCGAATATCTTTCTTGTAGAACCCAAAAAGTTCTTTTTAAATCGTCACTGTCTAAGCCTGTCTTTGTTACCTCTGGTGTACCCCCGGGTAGCCACCTTGGGCCTTTACTTTTTAATTTACTTATTAACGATCTCCTCTATTTGCCTTCACTCCTAAGTGCTAATGTACGCCGATGATGTGAAGCTGTGCTTATCATATAATGACAACAACTCACCCTATTTATTGCAATTGGACATGGATTAGTTTTTTGCTTGGTGTAAATGCAACTTGTTCTTTCTGAATTGCTCTAAATGTAAGGTTATGTCATTCTACAGAAGTACGCCTCACACATTTAATTACATGATCGACCGGGTTTCTCTTGAGAGATAAGACTGTGTCACCGATTGGGGAATTCTTCTCGATCATAGACTAAAATTTGACAAACATATCGCGCTTACAGTCAACAAGGCGACTCAATCTCTTGGATTTATCAAACGATGGTCTAAGGAATTCGTCGACCCTTATACGACTAAGCTGCTATATACTTCTCTTGTTCGGCCTATTCTGGAATACGGATCTTGTGTGTGATCTTCTCAATATTCGGTACACCAAGACAGGATTGAGTCTGTTCAAATGAAGTTTCTTCTTTTTGCTCTTAGCGGCTTTAACTGGGTTCCAGGTACTGATTTGCCTTCAAACCACAGTAGATTGCAATTAATTAACTTCCCATCTCTTACTAACCGTCGCATATGCAATTGAGAACTCGTTGTGTATGGACGTGTTTTTTATTCCTCTGTGCCTTATTTCAATATTCGTAATATTTTTGCGCCTTTTTACTATTTTTTATAGTTAATAATAGCGATTTTTTAAATAAATGGTAATTGTTCGTGTATTGTTTAAACTGCTGTGCAATTACGTAGCTTTTTGGTTTTATATATTTGTTATTCCTAGTGAAACTACTTTGTCAAATAATTTTGGCGCTAGCCCTTACAATTGTTTGTGTGGGTGTTTGTTTTTTTTTGATTGCGTTGTTCGCTTTACTGTGGGTTGTGCTCTGACCGGTTGTTGTTATTGCTGTCTCGCTCTCTTGGTTAAGCCGTGAGCGCTGAAATTTACAGCAATATTTCTTTTGTCGCTCTAGTGAAGTGTTTGTTTTTGCCTTTTAGTTTTTGCTGTGCTCTTAATTTGAGTGACACTCGCTATTATTTTATTTTACTCTCCGTTTGTTTTTTTTTGTTGTTGCCTTATTTTACAAATACCCCAGTCGGAGTAATGTTGTGCTGCAAGAAAACTTGCAATATAAAGCGCGCGGATGATTCTGCTGAGCCGCCGTTTGTCCATTGCTGGTTGCGTGAAAATGTCATGCATGCCAAAAGTTCAGGTCTTTCGGGTCGAGACTCCGATACAGTTATTGCCATCCCCAAAAAAGGCTGTGGTGGTTTTCCCCTACCTGCATTAAACTCCAATTTGATTTCTAGCGTATGTACAACATGGTGAGAAATTAATTCCTAAAATTAAATGTTGTCGCTTAGACACCGCTAAGCTATTTTGACTCAAGTTCAGAATTGCATAGTCAATTTAACTTGGAGTCCACATCCCAATGTCTGCCCCAATTTTTAAACGTTCCGTCTGTGGTGAATTCTTCAGCACATTCGCCCTCAACTTCGTTTGCAACTCCTTGTCGTCAACATCTTTCGCCAATTCTATCTCTTTCACCATCACCTGGCATTATAAACATCGATGTTTCTCCTGCGCCATCTCTAGTTGGTGCTCCTATATCTCCGGTTGTAGAACCAACTCTTATTTCAGAGCCTCTACTCGAGTAGTAAACACTCGAAAACGTAGACCTTCCCGCGAGGCTAATACGCCTAATATAAATAGTGGTATTAATATTCCGTTAATAACATCTTTATCAGTTGTTGTCCCTCGCAAACAAGTATTCGTATCTAGGTTATCCTCAGATACTACTTGTGAAGCGATTGTGGCCTATATTGCTAGCAAGTCCTCTGCCAGTGTGTCGGTCACTAAATTTAACTTTGCCACGCATTGGGAAATATCATCTTTTAAGATTAGCGTCCCACATGACACGTTCTCAACCATATGTGATCCAAAATTTTGGCCACCTCATATGATTGTCCATGAGTTTACGCCAAAACGGCAAACTGTGTAATCTGTTGCACTTCCAGCACCTAGTTCTGCCTTAGTATCTGAGGCTGTATCAAAAAACTAGGTTCGAGTTCCGTTTCTTTATACATTCATTACCAGAATGTTAGAGGCCTCTTAACGAAGCTTAAAAATCTTTATTTGACTAGCTTTTCGCTTAATTTTGACATTATCGTTTTATCAGAGACTTGGTTAACTCCCAGCATATCTTATAGCGAAATTATGTCAAATCGATACTCTGTATTTAGACATGATCGACAGATACGTCGTGGTGGTGGCGTGCTAATCTAATAATCTAATCTTCGCCTTACGTGGACTAAACTAGGACCCCAATCTTCGTCTACCGTCATACTCCAGTAGGCTTCTTCTTCCTAATCTTCCTTCTCTAGCTAATCGTAGAAAAACTCTTAATGCTGTTTTTTTAGACAAACTGCTTATAGGCAATACTGAGTCTGCCTTCCTTTTAGGTCGTCTTAGTTTTTCTATTCCTCGTCGTTGTACTAGGAACTATATCCCATTGTCCCTTCCTACATGCACAACAGAATACGCTTTACACAGCCCTTTCCACGCTTTATGTGTTAACTATAATAATCTACACAACGTGATCTCAAATGCATCCTCTCTTTCTTCTTTAAAATCTTCTCTTTTCCTATATCTTAGTAGAAACAATTAACCTTCTTTCTAGCTACGTTTCTTTAATTTATCTTACTTCCTTTCATTTCTTCATTATACTGCTACTTTTATATACTATTCACTTCTAATAGTATATTAATTAGTAACAGTGTAAACCCTATTTACTAATTCTCTTATACATTAATACTTAATATACCATGCTTCTATGTACTATTGCTCCTAATGGTAAATACGTAAGTAATAATATATTGTCAATATTTTAATACTTCTTTATTCTACACTAATATACTAATATATTGATCTGATTGGGTTTTTCTGGGTTTTTCCCAATCCTCGCAACAAATGATGGATCATTTAATATTCTCATTTTGAACACCCCAGATATTAACTTTAATTTTTAACTTAAATATTTCGATTTAAATTTAAATTATATAACTTCAGTTTTAATTTATATTAATGTTACTTTCAAATTTTGGTCAACTGTTAATAGTTGACATTAAATAAATAAATAAATGATACTGGAAGTTCTATTTTTACATAAATTAATAATTGGCAAAATTGACTCATCTCTGCTATTGAGCCAAATTAACTTTTCAGAGTCCTCTTCTGATACGATTAAGAATCATATCCTTAACTTTTTAGCACGTAGTAACTTGCACTAATTTGCTTTACTAATCATAGTGATCTGATTGGGTTTTCTGGGTTTTTCCCAATCCTCGCAACAAATGTTGGATCATTTAATATTCTTATTTTGAACACCCCAGATATTAACTTAAATTTTTTACTCAAATACTTAATTTTAAATTTAAATTATATTTTTCAGTTTTAATTTATATTAAAAATTGTATTGTTACTTTCAAATTTTGGTCGACGGTTAATAGTTGACATTAAATAAATAAATAAATAATAATAATTAAATTTTTTTAAAAAATGTTAGTTGTTGAAGTATGAAATGTAAGGGCACGTGAATTTCAAGCTTGTGTTCGATGAAAGACGAAAAGGCGACTGAGAAAACCCTATATGTTTCAGGTATTGACTGCTAGAAGCCCTTGCTGAAACCTAACACCTCTGAGCGGACATGCTTCACTTTAGTAAGTGATACGTGGCTGAAATGGCTGATGTTGTACCCGCTTTCGTGCCGTTAAAACCTAGCAACTCTCCAAGAATGCTCGGTGGTTAATTACAGTTCACTTGGTGGTACTAGATAAGATGACCTGATTGGGGTCAGTGTTAACCTTTCGCATGCTCTCCCTGCGTGCATTGACAACCATGGTATCTTGACGCGATTGTACTACGGCTTGCGAGTTGTCACCCAAATGTTATGATTTCAAACGCAAAAACGCTGAGCGAGTGCCTAGACAAATTCCGCAATTCATTTGCAAAAAGCGACAAAATGGCTGGGTCCCCATTAGGAGAGATTCCACATAAGAATACTACACGAGCAATTTCGACTTAACCGACGATCGCCAAGAGAAATTCTTCTCTATGTGATCTCAAAAAAAGAAGAATTCGCGCTGCTAGTAGAGATGCAGAATTGATACAGGCATTGTTATAAGAGAATTTTGATGAAGATTTAGACTATGTTCTCAAAAACTGTGTGAAATTCAGTGCATCAGCACAATAGCTCAATAATAGCTCAGTAAATAATAACAAATCGTATAAAGAGCATAACATTATTTCTAAATGTGACCTGAGTTAAAAGTATCTTAGAGTCGCATGAAGTTAAAGATATCATGTGTTCGACTTTCGTGGTATAAGTTAAGGTGACGGTTTCATTGATATATTGTTTTTCCTGTGTTGTTTTGTTCATTGTTTATGTACTAATATCTTATTTATGTTTTTTTGTTCGCAGTTCTTAAAATGCTTCGTATTCCTGAAGTTGATTATTCCGAAGACAACAAAACATCTTCTCCAATAGAAAAGACTCATCCAAAAGATATAACTGTAAAATCGCGTTATCACATGGCAGTATCTCCGGACTTATGTTCAGATACGGCTAACAGTAACTGTTTTTCAAAGGTGGTTTCCACAATAACAATACATTGTCATATGCTACACATATCGTAAAATCAAGTTCACCATCTTCAAGCTTTGAGGAAGCAGTATTACCTCCTGAGTTTGTAAATCAATTGCAAGTAACCCAAGGCCAACAAATACCAACAACAACGAGCAACAGTGACTTAAATTTTTACAGTTTTTCCGATTTCATTTCTGATCAAGAAAAGACTATATTGTCAGACGCTGAGAAATTACTTAGATCTAAAGAAAATGATATGTACACCAATGAATATACTCACTTACATGATGTATTTGCCGTGCGCAAATACTATCACCCTCTATTTGCCCATGGTATATGCAGATGGCCGGGTTGTGAAATGGATTTGGAAGACATTGCCTCATTTGTGAAGTAAGTATTAAAATCATTTTAACTGTTATTATTATTACTCCTTTTATAACCTTCTTATGATTATGCTGGAATTCCACTAAATTATAGCCTTATTAATTAAATTTTTGATTAATTGTATACGAAATTTAAGGCCCGTAAGGCGCGCCGATATCATGTCGGCTCCCAAAAATATTACCGCTCACTTAAGCTGAATAAAAGAATTAGATAATCAACACAAAAAAATTGAAATGTCAAAATTACAAAATGAGCGCACACACAAGTGTGTTTATTTGTAATTATTTTATAGTTATTTTTCTTTATTCCTAATGGCTAGTAAATTGACTTTTAATATTGAGATACATACTCTCTTAAACAATACAACCGTTGACAAATTTAGTTCCTGGGTCCATTTTATAAATTTGTTTGTATTGCGAAAAATTTTAATTTTACTTAAAAATAAACTGCTGAATGTTTAAATTATCCTATTCTGTTTGGCCTTTTTCAAGCCTATTATATTACGCTTTTTTGTCTAGCGGCGCCAGTGTAAGAAATCTATTACACACCTGAAAGAGAAGTAAACGAAGTTATGCTTGAATTCATTGCTATGGTATGGATATTCGAATTCTCTAAGCTTAAATATATATTAAACATATCATAATATATATTACATAAGAAACTTTATTATAGAAAGTGCTTTTAAATTTAAAAAAAAAACCCATTTTTATTGAACACTACATACATATATAATAATGAGATATAAATATAATGAGACAAATATTTTGTTACTATATTCCAAGCAATCTTATCCTGAGTTAAGGAAATAACATTTTCTATCTACTTTTGTTAAGGAGAGGTGGACCAATATAGAAAAAACGGAGAAGCTATAAGATACCAAGCATGAGTTCAAATTTTTCTGTTCCTTTATAATATATATATATACTTTAATTATTCGGTGGACCAGTTTACTCAAAATATCTAAAAGTTTTTGTCGATAATACAATTTTATCCTTTAAATACAACTAACTATCTCATGATCTCAGAAAGGCAAAAAACCTACTAAGCCAGTGGCATTTCATATTATGATACTAAAGAAGTGCATATAAATTATTTTTTATATTTATAAAAATAAATGTATAAATGTGGGAAATAAAAAAGGAATGGATAAATATATAGATTAGTTGAGCAACAATTTACGATTAATGAATGAGTTTTCTTCTAGTAGATTAAAGAAAAGTATGGGACATTGAACCAAAAAAAGAAAGTTCTTTTAAGAAGAGACTGTGTTAATTTACACATAAAGCATTAAAAGTGGGAGAGTAACAATATAACTCCTAGTAGAACGACGTGTTATTTTTGCAATTTTTATATGTCACATTGTTCTCCACGCACAATATTAAATGCGTTCATTATATTTCTATGTTTTAAACATGTTATTTCACATTTTAGCTTCGCTATTGAAGATTCTTCAATTAAAATACCTCAAATCTTACATATCTAAACTAGACAAGGTAACAGATCAAATTTGTATGTAGTAAAACATACTGCATGAGCAGATAGAAAATTTTCTTGAAAATCGTATATTTTATATTTTGGGTGTCTTCATGCGAAATACAGGAACCGAAATACCGAAACTCACAAAATTAAGTGTCCCTAGTTATTCAAGTTGCTAAGATTTACGTTTATTTAAATGGACAGATGAACATGAGTGCATACGAGGTCTGTTAAAAGAAAAGGCGAAGATTGCTCACTGCTTGCTTCGATTACAACAGACTGGTGAATAATGAGTCCTTGCCAACATGTCGTATTGCAATATGGCTGAAACGATCGTAACTGTGGAAGAACAAATCATGAATTCTGCATCACGATAATGCACCAGCTCACAAATCAATACTTGTTTGTGAATTTTTGGCCAAAAGCAACAGCGTAATAATGCCTCACGTGAGGCCCTTAACCACCATATTCACCAGAAGTGGTTCCCTGCGACTTTTTCCAATTCCGAAAACTGAACGCCCCAATTGACACAATTGATGAGATGAAGTCGGAATCGAACAAAGAGCTAATGGCCATAACGAAAAGAGGATTTCAGAAGTGCTTCGAAGATTGCAAGCAGCGCTGGCATAAGTGTATTATATCTGAGGGGGATTATTTTTAAGGGCACAAAATGGTGAATATTGATGAATAAATAAATACTTTCCTAGGGCAGTGATGGCCAGCCAATTTTCTCCGGTGAGAAGGTAAAAATAGTCTCGCAAGTAATGGTTTCAAGTAATGGATTAACGCAAGGATGTACGTTTTCGTTAAATAACAACCCGAGTAGACTGTATTATTGGGGAATGTTCTATAACCGGATATAAAAGTGCGCTAGCTAAAAATGGCGCGGGAAAAATATCAAAGTTGCAAGGAGAAAGCGGCAGAGATAACATTGGTGAAACATCTAGATGTCGAGGAGTTGCCAATAAAGTTGAGTGCGACTGAACAGAATTTATCACTGAAAAAATGTTTAATAATTAACAAATACTGACAATGAGGTGGGGCTTCAAAGGTTAATAAATTAAGCATTTGGGGACTTGCGTCAACATCACTTAATAGAACCTTAGCCACATTGTTCAATATTACAAATTTATTTCGCACAACATTATACATTCGTTAGATATTAAATTTAATTTTAAAACCTGCATCTAAAAGCAACGCAACCTTTTTGGGTGTAGTTTTCGGGCATACCTGTCCACTTGGTATGCATTACACTCTCACACAGCCCGCAATGCTCAAACGGCGGCTAAGCAGATTTATCTGCGCACTTGATATTGCATGTTTTCTTGCAGCAAGATATTGCTCCGTCTGCGGTGTGCGTTAAAAAAAACACAACAGGAAACCAACGCAGTACACAAGAAAAAAAGTAATTGCACAACAAAAACTAAAAGGCAAAATCAGTGGCTTGTGAGAGATTAGCTAAAACAAGAGTGCGAGAACCACAATAAGAAGTTAGTGAGAGAAAACACTAACAACAAAAACTTCAATTAAGCCACGAAAATTGCTGGAAATATCGGAGCTCACGGCTAAACCAAACGAGCGAGACTACAATAAAAAATGGTCCTAGAGCAGTTCACAGTAAGCGGACAGCACAATAAAAAAACATACACACAAAAATACTTGTAAAGGCGAGCATAAACATTGTTTGGCAAAGTAATAGCAATATAAAGAAACACAGCACTGATGCACACCATAATTAAAAATAGGCAATAAATATAATAGGCACATCTGTAACAACCTTACACTTAACTTCACAAGCTTTATTCAAAATCGTAAAATGTTACTACATATGAACAATTCTGTTAGTTTTTTTGTCTTATTTTTAACGACTGTTTTACTTTTTCACAAAGTTTATTGTACGTGTTATTGGTAAGACATGTGTCGAATTTATTGCATTCCTCACTTCTAGCCAACTAAGATATATGCAGCATAGAGTGAAGGCAAACGTGGGTTGAGTTGGAGGGTAGGAACGTGCTTTTTGGTTTTCGTTGGCCATTAAGGTTAATTAAATCTACATTGTTGATTTTTCTGTCTCATTATAACGGATTGAACGAAAAATCTATTTCTTCGATCGATAGAGCTTCTTCTAAACATAATCTTTATTTATTTTGCAAGATATTACTTATTCATGTTACTGCACATGCTTAAATACTAAAGGTCGAATGAGGAATAAGTTCTTTAGCTCTAGCTCATTTCGATCTCGGACAAAGTTGGAGGCCTTGTCCGACGAAATCTGATGAAGCATTCCACGAGTAAAGACTAAGTGCTTTACAGCTTTGACAAATACAGAAGTAGACAGATCAATAACCACCTCAAGTTTGATGGCATTCGTAGCTAAGCCAATGAAAATGCTGTCATAACATTTTCGACTGTCCAACTTGTGGAAGAATGGTCCAAAAACGTTCACGCCAGTTCGTGGTCCAGAATAATGATTCTGCTCGTGAAAATACTTGGTAATTGCAGACGACAAAAAAAAATATCTTGGTGTTGCCAATTGGGGAAGACGCGCACAGGATAGAGATGCGTGGAGCCAAATCGTGTAACAGGCTGGCCCGATTGGGTTGTTAACTGCTATATAATAATAATAGCCTAACCCCATATTTAAAACTAATTCCATTGGTCGTTTAACACCTTTTTGCTTAACACGAGGTTTTCTAGGAATACAACCCCGTGTTAAGGGAGGGTTAGGTGTACTATAGCTGCCAAATATTTGGGGACGGAACAAGACTCTGAAAAATCAAAACATTAGACTGAACATTGCTCTGCCCCCACCAATGAATGCGGAAACTGTAAATGTGAGCACAAAGGTCTCCACATAAATCGGAGATACTACACCGTTCCCGACGCTAGCTTAATGGAGAACACGGCCTTCAAGCCCACTAAAATCTTATCTTCCCACACACATTTCACTTTGGGAAGGAACGATTTGTGCTTTTCTCTATCGAAGAGATAACGTTTGAGTTGACCTATAACTTAAAATATTGTATAAGTAAAGCATAACAATTTAAGGTTTTAACAACCCTAAATTGGAAGTTTTTTTCATATTGTCACTTGAAATGCGAAAAGCATTCGATATAAAAAAGATGAACTGCTTAACTTCCTACTCAAAAAAAGTGTGTTAATTTGTATGTTTTGGTGATTATACCAACACTTATACAACCATGCTATTTTCCTAGCGGACTTGCTGATTTCATAAAGAGTACTTTTTGACAGAGTACATCCGTAAAGGTACAAACGGTACCACAAATGTATCTTAGGGGGATTTTTAATACAAAAATCAAAAGTGGGGATGTAATCGAGCAAACTGCTGGGATAATATCATTCTAGATAAATTGTCGTCCTACACGGTAAAAGTGGACTTTCCTTCACAACACACATATATTCTATCTGCTAGCAGAAGACAAAGCACTGACATTGACATTTTCCTCTCAAATGTTTACAATCACGGTACAGTTATCAACAATTTAAACTCGGACCACCTATCTGTCAGTGTCTGTATGTATTATCGCCTCATCAGCACAATTCTTTAAGGGTAGTATTTAAAAATGGCGAACTGGAATAACTTTTCGAGACATATAGCGGGAAACTTCCCCTCGTAGACGGTAGCATTAGTTGGTTGCATTGATAAAAGTTCATCCGTAATCCACTAGCTGTAATCTGCTAGTAAAACTATTTTAAAGCCTTAATATTGTAACAAATTATTCGCCTGATATGTGCTAAGACATAGGCATATGTCAAGGCTTGCAGAAAAACAAACAAGCCGTAAGAACAAGTAAATAACTCTATTGATTATGATTTCAAGCAGAATATTTTCAGAAGCCAAGGAGCAAAGTATCCACCAAGTAAGGGCGTGAACCAACTATAAATTGTTCTCATCTTATCAATTGTCCGTCTTGATTGTAAGGTATCACCGAATTCTAACGACTAAAAAAGAAAAATGTCATTTATATTAAAAACCAACTGTTCGCTAGTATTTCCAGTTCTTCATCCGGTAGAAAAATTTAAGATTTAGTGGAATAGCAATTTTTGATTTATTCCATGGGATATTTAGGTATTTATAGTATCCAGTCAATCGTGTATTATTATTTATAAGATTCCATTATATAAGATATATTTCGGGATCGCATTTTTTACGATAGCTCTGTAATATAAAATTTATATTTGTGTCTGAGCCACTTTAATATGTGTTTAAAATGAATTTGGTAGCTGTAAGCTTCCTGTACAATTGCTCCTAAAAGTACAAGCACAGGACACAACGACAACTACAGGCTCTCACCCTACAAGTTTTGAAGAAATAGGTGCCGAGATATCTTCACACGAGAAATTTAATTAGTAAGAGACTTGTTTACTAAGGAAATAGCGGAGAGCTTGGCATCGCGACAAAGAAACGAAACCCACTGATTGATCTACCAAATTGAATTAAAAATCTTTTTACATACACTTTTACGTTGAAAAACTTTACCCTTTTATAAGCTTGATTTGTTAATGAAGGATATTTTGGTTAATTTTTTGTTTATTAAGTTATTAAAAAACCACTCAAATTTGAAGAGCAAAACAAAATTTTGTTTGCCTTTTTTTACATTTTGGAACCTAACCCCATATTTTGTACTATTTCTCGTTTTACACGATTTCCCTTAACACGAGGTGTTTTAGGAACGCAACCTCATATATGTATGCAAGTTGAGTGGATAAAATGTCTACAGCTGAACATTATTGAAAATATGGCGAAATGTCTACCAGTATCCAGAGCAGGTGGAAGACTCTCATCCCATTCCAAATTCTTTCTCAAAGAGTATAAAGAAAAATTTTATATTTTTCGATAACTACGTCGTCAATCTTGTCAAAATAACACAGCTGGTAATGTTTAATCGTGTGTCTGTACTATGGGGGTGATGAACTGCACTAAACAACACGGGAAAATTAGTTAGCAGTATCTTTACTTTATTGATTTTCAAATTTCGATTGAACATAAACCCTAGCTATACAACTGCTTAAATACCGTCTTAACGCTACTGCCTCTGCCAACATCGGTGGTCACGTTGCTGATTTCCGGTGTCCTATTACTGGTGTGCTCCCACGGTGGGCGAATTGCTGTCTTAGCGCACGTGGCTGAGTTTTGCACGATATCAATGTGCTCCCGCGGTGGCCTGGGATAGCTGTCTCAGGGTATTGCATGCACTAGGGCCGGGATCGTGTAGCCTATTTGCATTTGTCTTACTGGCTTCAAATAGTTCTATTTTTCTGTGTTGTTGATGTTAAGTTTTTTCATCATCTAGGGCGACAGTACTTCTTCTATGTTTTTCTTTTCAGCTAGTAGCTGGAACAGTGAAGGTGTGGGTTCCGCATAAAGCCTGGTTCTAGTGGAGTACACATCGTCTTTAGGTTCCATTCATCACCGTATTTTCGCCGTCGATTTCTACCTCGCCTTGGTACGCGTTTAACATAAGGGTACCTGGCAGAATTTCTTCATGATCCGGCACATGTTGATTGTTTATCCATGTGCACTGTGGTGGTTGGTTTGTCAGTAAGGCAGTTATACAGTTTTCTTTGCTTAATTCTTTTAAATTATTTTTATTACAGATGACCTTATTACATCGCATTCATTTTTCCTGAATAGTAATAATTTGTTGTTACATTTCTATATTTTTTGGTGTTTTATTTCGATTATAGAATTTCCCTTTTTCACTGGTTTTACCAGCAAGGAATTACAAATATATTTTACTATCTTCGGTATGCTAATTATGTAAAGAATATATTTTTCGGCGTTGGCTACTTTGATCTGAGCGAATTCTAAGAGTTCTTCTACGCTACGGAAAAATATGCTCCCTAGATTTAGCATTTTTTCTATTGCCTTAACCTCCTGTCCTGAGAGGACAACGGAGCTCACAGTATTTGTTTTCGTCGAGTCTATGGCGTGAGCAGTATTAGTAATATCTTCCCTAAGAATCAGTAATTGGTACCTACTATTGCTTCTCCTTTAAGTTCCTTGTTTTCCTTGTTTCCTTTCATACCTCAAAAAATGATACATTGCTCTTGCAGTGGTATGGTTTTTTACTGCTTCTTTTAATATCTTATATACTTCTTCATACTTTTCGATCTCAAAGACATGTATGATTTTAAATATTCCATTTTGATGGGCGATCGGTCCGGTCTTTAACGTTACTAGTTGGGTGTTGGAGTAGTCTATGATGGTTGTCATCCCTAGACATATGGGTAAAAAGAACCAATGACGAAACAAATTAATTTTTGAGATGTGTATAATTTTTCCTGATTGGGTTGGTAGTGTTATTGTTTTCTGCTATTATTTCCATTTTATATTTGGATGTAAGTTTGGATCCTAACCTTTTATCGATTTTTGCGTATACTAAGTGTCCTATTTTAAATGTTTTAGGTTTTTGTTTCTTTTTATTGTGGTATTTTAAATCTTCCTCTTGTTTTTTTTTCTATATTTTCAGAAGTTTGTTTCATGGCTGTTTCTAATTCTGTGGGGTCTCTATGTTTTTGATTAGCGCAAAATATTTCTATGGGATTTCCTTTACTGGTCGAATGCACTGAGTGATTGTATTCTTGTACACCTATTAGTCACAGAGTTTTTATTTAGAACATAAGGCTGTTCTGCCCGAATATTTCCGTGCAATATTCCCACCGATCCATGATTTTTTTCAAACATAAAATTTATGCGATGGTAACAGTTTTGAAAAACATTGTGATTTTTAATCTCCTGGTTTAGGAATTATCAGTTTGGTCAACTTCTGCAGTTATTAATGGAAATACTGGAATTCTCTGGTTGCACCTTTATTGAATTATTATATTGAAGCAATACGGCTATTCTTTATATTATTATAAATAACACATGCTTGCCAGTTCACAGTGTGGTATTCGCCACACCTACTACATCTTATTTAACTTTTGACTTTTTCCCTTTGGCTAAAAGTCAACTTTAAAAAATTGTTGCTGGTCTTTGAGAGGCTTCAACTCCCTTCGTAGTTCCTTGTACCTTTCAACCTGAAATGTATAGTAATTTTCGCTTGGTTTATTGAAATATATTTTGTAAGTCAGTTTTGCTGTAAACTTCAAAATATATGTGTCGAAAATCGAAAAGCGAAAATTTTTCCAAAAAATCGAAACAAATTTAAATTGCAAATTCTATAAACGTATCTAAAACCGCAACGAATCCAATTTAAGCCAAGGCTTAATAATAATACCAAAAGAATTAAAGAAGCAAAAATTATCTCTTCACCCTCACTGGAGAACAGACGTACTATCGCAACGGCAACCTCGCTTTACACAAAGCAAACGCAAGCAACAACGTCCCAAAAGTTAACTGTTACACTGTAAAAAAAAAACAAAAACAAACATAAAGCTTCAACAGTTACTTGGGCTGAAGCCCAACTAAACTGAACATGTTCGAACCGGACAAATACAGTTATGCCGCTAACGCAAGGCTTGGCGAACCAAAATACTTAACAATAAAGAGAAACGATAACGGATCTCTTGTAAACATGTCACCCTTTATAATCAAAAAAACGATTGATTTCATATGCAGTGGAGAAGTAGAATCATGCAAAAAAACGAGAGACGGTGCTTTACTAATAAAAACCAAAAACAAGTTACAAGCAATAAAACTACTAAAACTAACCAAAATAGCAGACATCGACGTGACAACCACTGAATACAAATCACTAAACGTTACAAAAGGAGTCATATACTGCAACGAATTAAGGAACATATGTGAAACTACGATGCTAGAAGAACTCAAATCCCAAAAAGTCACCGAAGTTAGAAAAATATTGAAGAAAAAACCACACCATGGAATCTCAATCAACAACACCGATGGCATAAACACGGGACTTGAAGAAACTGGCCTAATTATAATAACTTTCGCAACCCTAAAATTACCAGAAGCGCTAAAAATTGGTTACGAAACCGTACAAGTTCGCCCATACATTCCACTACCACTAAGATGCAAAAAATGCCTTCGATTTGGACACCCAACACCAGTGTGTAAAAGCACAGAATCATGCACAAATTGTTCCGACAAGAAGCACACAGACGAAGGTGAATTATGCGACACACCAAAAAGCAGCTTAAACTGCTCCAACAACCCCGAAATCGACCATCATCACAGCCCACTTGATCGCAAATGCCCCACATTCCGTAAACAGCAAGAACTCACTGCAATAAAAACCACCGAAAAAGTAGACCACAAAACAGCACTCAACATCTACTACACTCGCCACGGCCAACAGACAAGATCGAGCTACGCCAATATACTCGCTAACGCTCAACGAACTCAAACCTCAACTAAAATACAATCTACAAATACACCAACCCAACACAGATCACAATCCAACACTACACCACTACACCAATAAGACGGCGCCAGCACTTCCCTCGGAAGCAAACAAACCACCACACTCACAAGACCCTCCACATCACATCACCAATCTCTCCCATCAGAGCAGGTAAACATGGACATCGACACCCCTAATAGTAAACCCAAAACATATGCAACACAACATACAGACGATCTAAAAATAAGAATCTTCCCAAAAGAAAAACCAAACTCACTATCTACAAACCTCAAACCTAGCAAACAAAAAAAACTAAAATCAAACAAAAGCAAATACAATAACTACAGCGACACCGAATCTATATAAACAAATAAGTAACCAACTAATCAACAACCAAAACAAAAGAAAACAAATTAAAGCCAAAAAGACAAAAAACCAATCAAACAAACAACAAATCAACCAATCAACTAAGAGACAAAAACCAAAACTAAATAACTCAAATAATTAGAAATATGACCCTAAAGATACTACAATGGAATATGAATGACTACGTAAACAATTATAACGAACTTCTTATCCTAATCAAACTACACAGCCCAAAAATTATATTCATCCAAGAAACCCACTTTTCCTACTCTGCAACTTATCCAACACCAATAAACTACGAAATAAAAACAACAAACGCACCGTCGAGCAAAGGTGGCGTGGCTATCTTAATACACAAATCATTACAATTCAAAATACTGACACTAGGTAACAACCTAGAAGCGATAGGCATAGAAATCCACTCAACACAAAAGTTCAACCTCATATCAGCATACATCCCACCAAACAAGAAATTTACACGATCCGATTTAGAATTGACATTCCCAATCACAAACACACCCACAATAATTACAGGGACTTCAACAGCTGGAACAGCTGTTGGGGCTCCCAAAAAACAACTGTAGAGGCAAATTACTTGCTAAATTCAAACACGACAACAACTACACAATACTTAATAACGGAAAACCAACACACTACTCTACCCCCAACACACTTACCCACATTGACCTATCTTTCTGCTCCCCAACCCTTACCCCACACTGCACCTTCAAAATAGGCGACACCCCACAAGGCAGTGATCATTTCCCTATTATATTGGAAATGTTACCATACAAAAACAAAAAAATCACAAGTAACCAAGATAGAAGATTTATCACAAAAAAAGCTA
Organism: Hirtodrosophila trivittata; assembly: GCA_035045065.1. Classification (NCBI taxonomy): domain Eukaryota; kingdom Metazoa; phylum Arthropoda; class Insecta; order Diptera; family Drosophilidae; genus Hirtodrosophila; species Hirtodrosophila trivittata. The sequence goes on along the minus strand of JAWNNK010000196.1, from coordinate 144,914 downwards.
ACTGGGATATATTTGAAAAAATTGCGGCAAGCCTTAATACACTAACCACGATATCCACTAATATCAATCAAGAAAGCAGCAACATTAACAAAATAATAATCCAAAGCGCATACAAGAGCATTCCCCTCTCCCAACCCACTAATAAACAAAGAAAAGTTCCATGGTGGAACAAAGAACTACAATACCTTAAACATGAAAAAAATAAAGCATGGAAACAACTAAACAGCAACATAACACAAACCAACATTATTAACTACAAAAAAATAAACGCCCAGTACAGAAGATTAATACGCAAATCAAAAACAGACAGCATACACGAACTCACCTCAAATATCTCCCCGAACTCGACCTCTGACACTATATGGTGCAATATAAGAAAATTCTGCGGACTCCACAAAAACACATCAATACACTGTATAAGGGACATAAACTCCAATACCACCTTTACAGACCCAATAGATATGGCCAACGCATTTGCTAAACACTGGTCAGCCGAATCACAGGACAATAACTACTCACCACAGTTTTTGGCCGCCAAACAAAACACGTACAACATTCCGTACAACAACACCATACCAAGCAAGAGGGCAACATTCATGGAAAATAAGATAAATTTCCTAGAATTCAACTCAGCTCTTAACAGTCTTAAAGGACACACCCCAGGCTATGACAGAATTAACTACACAATGATCAAGCACACTCCAACTATTCTCAAAAAGCGTATTATCACCTTTTTTAACGCAATACTAGACAACCACATACCACAAACATATAAAACCAGTACAATAGCACCAATATTCAAACATAATCAAGACAAAACAAACATAACATCATACAGACCAATAGCCTTAAACCCTTGCCTCTCAAAATTACTAGATAAAATAATAGCAAAAAGGCTGTGGTGGTTTGTCTCAGAAAACAAACTACTAAACAGACATCAATTAGGTTTCAAGAAAGGAAAGTCTGTTACTGAGTGTCTACTTTATGTAGACGCTATTGTTAACAAAGCACTCTCCGCAAAAAGACATCTATCAATTATATCTTTAGACTTTGCTAAAGCTTTCGATAAAATAGGGATACATACCCTAATCAACCAAATGATAATATGGGGTTGCGGCCCAAAAATGCTTAAATATACCACAAATTTTATGACAAACAGAAAAATTAGAGTCAAAACAAAAGGAAAATATTCAAGCGTACACCCCATATACAATGGGATCCCACAAGGATCGCCACTATCGGTTATACTATTCTTGATTGCTTTCAATAGCTTAGCTGATCAAATAGAAACACACAAAAAGCTAAAATTCATAGCCTACGTGGACGACTTTAACATACTAATTGACCTTCACAGACAGAAAAACATCACAGGACAGACTATTCTCAGACATTGACACATGGTGCACCACCTCAGGAGCTTCGCTGTCAATCGCAAAAACGAAACACACATATGCAGAAAAATCAATTGCGTTTGCAAAATATCAATCAACACAACAATTATTAACAAAGCGAAAGACCTAAGAATACTGGGTTTAACACTCAACGCCAAATACAAATGCTCAACACATATTAAAAAACTCATCCCATCACTGAACGCCTCCATTAATATCATTAGATGCCTATCTAACCTGAAATTTAACTGCCACCCCTGTTCACAAATTCAAATAGTCAAAAGCATTGTCCTATCCAAAATAGATTTCTGCCTCCCACTGTATGGAAACGCGCCCAGATCAACACTTAGACCAATCAGAACAGCACTAAATACAGCAATCCGAACCGCAATAGGCGGCCTTTACTCAACACCAACCTACAACTTATACTTTGAATCCAACATACCACCAATAGAAACGCGAACCCAAGAACTACAGGCAAAAATTTTCAAATTAATCACAAATCCAATAGACTCTCCCCTAAAAACGATAACACAGAACTTGCTAAAAAATAAACACACCAGACCGTACAGAAACACAGCTATAAAAAGATGCTTCGATATCTGCAGAAACCTTGACATCACCCTCACCCAGGACAAAAGAAACACAAAAATCAAACCCACCATGGGACCTGAACCCAGACGCAATCAACATACAACTAACACAATACAATAAACCACAAACCAACAGAGACATATACAATAGAACATTCAACGAAATTAAACATACACTAAGGAACTATAAATTTATATACACAGACGGATCACGGACAGACCACGAAATAACAGGATACGCAATCACAACCGAACAAAAAATCTATAAACTGGCGGTTTTACCACACTACTCCTCGATCTACACAGCGGAAATTATCGCTATACTTGAGGCAGTAGAAATCGCAATCCAACTACTCCCACAAAACACATGCATATGCTCGGACTCCAAATCTGCAATCGATGCAATACAAAATATAAACAACGACACACTATATCCCACAAAAATTCGAAAAAAAATAACGCGATACCACCCAAAAATAATAATATTCTGGGTACCAAGCCATGTCGGAATAGCAGGCAACGAAATCGCAGACAAAGAAGCAAAAGCAACAACAACCGCACCCCTCCTAACAACACCAAACATGAACTTTAGAGACGTCAACAAACACATCCAAAAATCACTTGCAAATCGAAACCAAAATATAATTACAAAAACATCAACCTGGTATCAAAATACCAACCACAACAAAATCCACATATATCAATACACACACCCGCCTAACACAAAAAACTTCAGCAGAAAAGAACTAATAAACATTATCAGACTACGACTCGGACACACAAAAATCACTCAACAACACAAAATCCTCCAAACCAACAACAACTGTCAATATTGCAACAACAACATCCCTATTACAATACAACACATATTAGACAAATGCACAGCATTCAGTCAATTAAGAACACACATACCAAACCATTCCCTCACATCCCTTCTAACCGATCCAACCAAAGACAATATAATATTAATTAATAACTTCCTCAAAAAAGCCAGAATATCACACCAGCTATAAAATTTACACGTTATTACCCAATAGTTATTATAATACATAAGCAAAACTACGATGTAAATATGTACAACTAACAATACCAGCCGAAAGCCCTAGCAGCTATGGCTCCCTGTCGCTTTAGTTTTTAACTATAAGCACACAGTTAACTAAATAAATAAATAAATATTTTGTAAGTATATGGTGTATACTACTCTGAGTGTATCTGAACATTTTTTATATTGCCTTTTTTAGAGGAATTATATGAAATTTTTAACTGGAACTGGCACCACTAATTTGTTTACTTATGCATTTGACCTTTGTTACTCAGTAGAATAGGATCGACTCAGGATAAATCTTATGTTTCTCTTTTTACCCTTTGTGTATTGTGGGCTAGATTTTGATGTAGCAATGCATACCGGTCTAGACTGCCAGACCAATCGTTTGCATTCTGTTAGTTTTTTTGGCTTTTTTTTTAAAGACCGTTTTACTTGTTCACAAAGTTTATTGTACGTGTTATTGGTAAGACATGTGTCGAATTTATTGCATTCCTCACTTCCAGACAACTAAGATATACGCTGCATAGAGTGAAAGCAAACGTGGGTTGAGTTGGAGGGTAGGAACGTGCTTTTTGGTTTTCGTTGGCCATTAAGGTTAATTAAATCTACATTGTTGATTTTCTCTCTCATTATAACGGATTGAACGTAAAATCTATTTCTTCGATCGATAGAGCTTCTTCTAAACATAATCTTTATTTATTTTGCAAGATATTACTTATTCATGTTACTGGACATGCTTAAATACTAAAGGTCGAATGAGGAATAAGTTCTTTAGCTCTAGCTCATTTCGATCTCGGACAAAGTTGGAGGCCTTGTCCGACGAAATCTGATGAAGCATTCCACGAGTAAAGACTAAGTGCTTTACAGCTTTGACAAATACAGAAGTAGACAGATCAATAACCACCTCAATTTGATGGCATTCGTAGCTAAGCCAATGAAAATGCTGTCATAACATTTTCGACTGTCCAACTTGTGGAAGAATGGTCCAAAAACGTTCACGCCAGTTCGTGGTCCAGAATAATGATTCTGCTCGTGAAAATACTTGGCAATTGCAGACGACAAGAAATTATCTTGGTGTTGTCAATTGGGGAAGACGAGCACAGGATAGAGATGCGTGGAGCCAAATCGTGTATCAGGCTGGCCCGATTGGGTTGTTAAATGCTATATAATAATAATAGCCTAACCCCATATTTCAAACTAATTCCATTGGTCGTTTAACACCTTTTTGCTTAACACGAGGTTTTCTAGGAATACAACCCCGTGTTAAGGGAGGGTTAGGTGTACTATAGCTGCCAAATATTTGGGGACGGAACAAGCCTCTGAAAAATCAAAACATTAGACTGAACATTGCTCTGCCCCCACCAATGAATGCGGAAACTGTAAATGTGAGCACAAAGGTCTCCACATAAATCGGAGATACTACACCGTTCCCGACGCTAGCTTAATGGAGAACACGGCCTTCAAGCCCCACTAAAATCTTATCTTCACACACACATTTCACTTTGGGAAGGAACGATTTGTGCTTTTCTCTATCGAAGAGATAACGTTTGAGTTGACCTATAACTTAAAGTATTGTATAACTAAAGCATAACAATTTAGCTTGCTCACTAACAGTTTCGTCTTAGCGCTCTTTCTTATTTGCATGCATTTAAGCATACTAACACTGTTTGTTGTAGTTGCATTTTGTGTTTGCCGCTCTTCCGTTTTTCACCTTCTTGTGCTAACTGCATGGCTTGCGTTCCAGCGCTAGCGCTGCTTTTTGTTTGATTTTGCAGTAGTTTTGTCTCTTCTTTTTCCCTTTCTTGCGCAGGGCATTTGTTATTTTTGACTCATTTTGTATTATTTTTTAATTGTCATTTCATATATTAATATGTCGGTCTGCTGCATTAAAAATTGTAAATGTCTGTCCGATTCCAAGGCTGAACTAATTTATTGTTGGTTGTGTGACAATATAGCACATGTAAAATGTGCTGGTTATGTAACCAAGGTGAAGGATTCTATTTCCAGTAAGTCTGGACTTAGGTGGTGTTGCGAGTCTTGTCGCGAGGCCGAATTAAATTTGCAAAAATTTATGAGGCAGACAAGACATGGCTTTAATACCCTCCGAGCTGCATTTACCAAACTTCATGGTGATTTCCAGAGCTTGGATGATAGTTGCATTTTGTGTTTGCCGCTCTTCCGTTTTTCACCTTCTTGTGCTAACTGCATGGCTTGCGTTCCAGCGCTAGCGCTGCTTTTTGTTTGATTTTGCATTAGTTTTGTCACTTCTTTTTCCCTTTCTTGCGCAGGGTATTTGTTATTTTTGACTCGTCTTGCGTTATTCTTTTTAATTGCCATTTCATATATTAATATGTCGGTCTGCTGCATTAAAAATTGTAAATGTCAGTCCGATTCCAAGGCTGAACTAATTTATTGTTGGTTGTGTGACAATATAGCACATGTAAAATGTGCTGGTTATGTAACCAAGGTGAAGGATTCTATTTCCAGTAAGTCTGGACTTAGGTGGTGTTGCGAGTCTTGTCGCGAGGCCGAATTAAATTTGCAAAAATTTATGAGGTAGACAAGACATGGCTTTAATACCCTCCGAGCTGCATTTGCCAAACTTCATGGTGATTTCCAGAGCTTGGATGATAATTTTAATAATTTAAAATTGTCATCCAAGCCACCTGAGCCGAAGAGTGTATGCGCTAAGACATAGGCATATGTCAAGGCTTGCAGAAAAACAAACAAGCCGTAAGAACAAGTAAATAACTCTATTTATTATGATTTCAAGCAGAATATTTTCAGAAGCCAAGGAGCAAAGTATCCACCAAGTAAGGGCGTGAACCAACTATAAATTGTTCTCATCTTATCAATTGTCCGTCTTGATTGTAAGGTATCACCGAATTCTAACGACTAAAAAAGAAAAATGTCATTTATATTAAAAACCAACTGTTCGCTAGTATTTCCAGTTCTTCATCCGGTAGAAAAATTTAAGGTTTAGTGGAATAGCAATTTTTGATTTAATTCCATGGGAAATTTAGGTATTTATAGTATCCAGTCAATCGTGTATTATTATTTATAAGATTCCATTATATAAGATATATTTCGGGATCGCATTTTTTACGATAGCTTTATAATATACAATTTATATTTGTGTCTGAGCCACTTTAATATGTGTTTAAAATGAATTAGTTAGCTGTAAGCCTGTACAATTGCTCCTTAAAGTACAAGCACAGGACACAACGACAACTACAGGCTCTCACCCTAAAAGTTTTGAAGAAATAGGTGCCGAGATATCTTCACACGAGAAATTTAATTAGTAAGAGAATTGTTTACTAAGGAAATAGCGGAGAACTTGGCATCGCGACAAAGAAACGAAACCTACTGATTGATCTACCAAATTGAATTAAAAATCTTTTTACATAAACTTTTACGTTGAAAAACTTTACCTTTTTATAAGCTTGATTTGTTAATGAAGGATATTTTGGTTAATTTTTTGTTTATTAAGTTATTAAAAAACCACTCAAATTTGAAGAGCAAAACAAAATTTTGTTTGCCTTTTTTTACATTTTGGAACCTAACCCCATATTTTGTACTATTTCTCGTTTTACACGATTTCCCTTAACACGAGGTGTTCTAGGAACGCAACCTCATATATGTATGCAAGTTGAGTGGATAAAATGTCTACAGCTGAACATTATTGAAAATATGGCGAAATGTCTACCAGTATCCAGAGCAGGTGGAAGACTCTCATCCCATTCCAAATTCTTTCTCAAAGAGTATAAAGAAAAATTTTATATTTTTCGAAAACTGGCCCAACGGCAGAGGAGAATGACTTCAGCACTATTTTCTGAGTTTGAGTTTGTTTGGTTTAAATCATCGATTGCATCGCTTGAAGTCATCTATATTAAAAACACAGGGAAGAATGTGAATACCAGGCCTCAGTTGAATCTCATGAGTGAATGCATTGTAAACAGTTGTCTAGGAATGTATAATTTACTACTCTGTTTTTCTGACCTTAGGTGAGGGTTACGCAACCATTTTTCTAAGCACATAAATCGGAGATATGCTTATATATTGGTAAGATCGCCCTATTGACTTAGGCGACCTTTAAGAAGCAGACGTACAGAATTATCTCCTGCTGGCAACTTCGCCCAATCTTCACAAAAGGATCGTCGCACTCGAGCATCCTGATACAGCTTTAGAATGTTAGCCTTCGCACGGCTGCTACGTCGTCAGATTCGTCACTCAATTTGATGACAATCTTGTCAAAATAACACAGCTGGTAATGTTTAATCGTGTGTCTGTACTATGGAGGTGATGAACTGTACTAAAGAACGCGGGAAAATTAGTTAGCAGTATCTAAATTACAAGATTCGTTTAATAAGTTTTAAAAAAAAACTTTATTGATTATCAAATTTCGACTGAACATAAACTCTAGCTTTACAACTGCTTAAGTACCGTCTTAACGCTACTGCCTCTGCCAACGTCGGTGGTCACGTTGCTGATTTCCGGTGTCCTATTACTGGTGTGCTCCCACGGTGGGCGAATTGCTGTCTCAGCGCACGTGGCTGAGTTTTGCACGATATCAATGTGCTCCCGCGGTGGCCTGGGATAGCTGTCTAAGGGTATTGCATGCACTAGGGCCGGGATCGTGTAGCCTATTTGCATTTGTTGTCATCAAGTGACGACCGGTGTTAACTTCTGTGGAGCTTAATGTTTTAACAAATGAATACACAAACGAATAAAATAAATAAATTTTCGTCAGTAACTAAATTCTGTTATTCACACTATTTCAGTTTTTAAGTTTTTAATTGTAGAAATGTATATTGATTAAATTTATTAGCACATTACAATCGTTATTCTCAAATATTGTTCAGAATCGGAATAACTAATCGATGTAATCGAAGTGAATTTAGTCGTACAAATCCTAGATCTTATAAACAAAGAGTAGTATGTACTCGATACCTTAATTCTTATCTCTACGTTAACCCGACCAACGAGATGAAACTTGCTGATAGGTCCCATTTCGTGTACATGTAACATAAGTTCTTGGATCACATCGTATCATCGTAAAGGTTAAGGCCTTCTGTTTTCTTCTTATGCTCTATTTTCGAATAATATATAATACAATTATTACAATTATAATTTATCCGACGCATTAAGAATCATGTCCGGAAATGTTTTAAAAATTCAAACCATTTAAAGCAATATGGATATCTTTGCAATTTTTAAAGTAATGTATAAATCAGCTCTGTACCAGTTCTTTATACACAAATTTTGCATGTGTATTTGGATTAAATGGCTTCAGCTCACACGTATTGTCACTTATTGTCATTTATTTTGCCTGCTAACACTATTCATTCTGACCGATTTTCTTCTATCTTACTTCCTAACTGATGCTATGCCGGCGAGATAGAATACCGTTGAATCTTTTTATGTTCTATGTCTGAAACTAGTCTGATTATTTGTTGTAACTATTGTTTTAACTAAATCTTGATCCAACTATCAAGATGCACCTACAAAGTTAGGTTCTTTGTCTGAATAAAGATTGGTACATTTTCCTCTTCTTGCTATAAATCGTTTTAATCCTGCTAAGAATGTATCAGAAGTTGACAAAGCCATTTGGGTTATCCACCAGATTGCGCAATCTTTTAATTTGCTTGGTTTTTTTATTTTCAGGATTTTCTTGCGACTTTATATGATTCCATTCAATTTCTGATAAAATTCGTCTTTCGTCTGACTTAAGTCACATAATTAGCTTTTATTATCTCCATTATCCATGCTAGCTTGATGGTTGAACCACTCCAAGCTAAACTTTCTGATATAATTGGAATTGATTATTTATTCTTTGCATTAATTTTCCTAAATGATGAGCTGCGCAGATTTCTATTAATGGAATAGTTTTCCTAATTTTGTTTGGATTTACTTTACTTTTATTTGCTTTTAACCTAATAAAACAGCCCATTTTTTTGATGAATCAACTCGTAAAGTCAAATGTCTAGATTAGGTTGTGTTTTAATCCATTTTGGAATTCTTATTTTTTTCAAGGCTGGTAAGGTTTTACACGATTTCCATTCGTTCAATTCATTAATTGATAATTCATCATCCCAATTTTCCTCTGCTAGCCAAAGTTCCTGCATAAATAGCTTCCCAACAATGGTGACTGCAGAAAACCGTCCTAATGGATCATTAATTCTTATTAGTGTCGGTAATACTTTTTTTTTAGTCATTTGACAACCGTTTTTAAGCTGGGAAAATTAACTTTATTCTTAAATTTATTTTTAAAAAGTACCTATTGAAATCCTTAGGTTTTTTTTCATTATTTTCTTAATACTAATTTTATTTTCTTCAATAATAACAATATTGTTTTTAGTAACTTCCCTTAGTTGCTCAACTCTTTTGGAGATATATGAAATCTGCTTAACTATTTATTTAATGTATTCGATAGTCTCGGCTCCTTCCATAATATAGAAAGCATTAATTATAATATCTTTACCTTCTGTATTTTGGCATTTTATTCGCTAAATATGGTGCTGATGTACCATAGGTATCTGTTATTAGTTTGTAATCTTTTAGGTTACTTTAAGAGAATTTATCTATTGAACATGTAAATATTCTTGGTTCATTTAGGCTTTTACCATTACAGGCTTAGGTGATGCATCAAGAACTACTCGTCATTTGGTTCTGATCCCTGAACCCTTTTAACTCATTAGCTTCAATGACTGTCACTCCTATCGTAATTTTGCGCTTGGTTTTTTTACATATAGTTATAATTCATCCAAAGTGTGTATTTTGACCAAGGAGCAATACTACTCCAATTTCTACTAAAACGATTTTATTACCTTGACATTTAATTTTAAGCTCCTAAAACTTATCTACTACTTCTTTTGAGACCTCTTTTATCTCAAAAATCCTAATTTCTGCCACTATTGGACTGCTTTCTTAGAGGCTCTACCGATAATGCTTTGCTCAACCCGCAAATATGATTTCGCTTCGTGCTTACAATATATTGTACATAATTATATAACATATTAGTATTACGAGGGGTATAAAAGTAAGTTTCCCTATGTTTGGGAAAAAATAAAAAACAAGCTTAAGCTTGAAAGCTTAAGTAAACCTTCCTCAAAGAATTGCGTGCCCTGGTTTTTGAGCCACAATTTGCCGACTTGTTTGATTTCGTCATTTGAAACGAAGTGCTGGCCACCCAAGCTTTCTTTTAACTTTGGGAAAAGGAAATAGTCACTTGGTGCGAGGTCTGGAGATTATTTTTCAAGCATTCCAAAATACTTTTGGGCGGGTGAAGTCGTTGTTGTTTGTGATTATCGGAAATCAGGTCTGGGGCCCATCTTGTGCAAACTTTACTGTAACCAAGCTTCTCCGACACTATTGTAATGACTGAAGATCGGTGAATTTGACATTCAGGGGCATAATTTCCAAAATATCGTCAATAGTCAATCGTCTGTCCTCCTGAGTGATTTTGCAGCCGCTGCAATCGCATCGTCCGTAATGACGCTATTTGGTTCTGGACGCCCGCTGCTCATCGTGCACTTCTGCGCGTCCATTGAAAAAATCTGTGCGCCATCTTCGCACCATTTGGACACTCATACAGTGTTCACTAGAAATAGACACCAATTCACTGTGAATCTCAGTACCGTTTAACACTTTTGCAGTTAAAAAACGAATAACCGAACGTAATTCACAATCGATCACGCTTTGCAGCGGTAACTCCATGATTTTCGAGCTCGTATTACTGAAAACAGTATTCTTGGTCACTAAAACTAATTCCGTTGTTTTCGGTAGAACTATAGAACACTGGAACTATGTTCAGCTTGAGTCCGCTAGGTGGCGTCTGAGTGAAACGCCAAACTAAGGAAACTTACTTTTTGAATACCCCTCGTATTATTTTAATATAATAGTTTTATTACTGCTGCTGCTGACGCTGTTACGATTAATATTCCATGTATTTAATTTTCTTTTTCGTTCCGATTTTTGCTTCGGATTACACTACACTGGGTTTATAAAACCAATGAGACTTTAAGTTTTATAGACAATATACAAATATACAAGCCACTGGCGGAAGAAACAGAATTTTTAATTATTTTTAAGAAAAGAAAAAATGTTTTTACAAATTCAAAATAGATGACTATAATAAAAACAGTTCGAATTAGCTAGTAAAAGAAAAACTTAAAAAATGAAAAAAAAAATTATTTTATTAATGACTAATGACCATATTTTTTTAATTTAATGACTTATTTATTTAATTTCAACTACTTTATTAACAGCTGACCATAAAGTATTTGGATAAAAAAATACATTGTAATAACATTTAAGATAAAATAAATTTGAAATAATTAAATTAAATTATAATTATGAATTTAAAAATTAAAGTTAATATCTAGGGTGTTCAAAATAAATGTATTAAATAATTGAACATTTGTTGCGAGAATTGGGAAAAGCCCAGAAAAACCCAATCAAATCACTAAGCTTACTAAAGCTATTAGTTGTAGTTACTACGTGTTAAAAAGTTAACAATTTGGTATTTAATTGGTATTGGTCCTCAAAACAGGACTCTAGGTTTGAAAACTCGATAAAAATCTGTTATAGTCAACACCGAGCAGTTCAAAAGGTTCATGCAGAGAGTAGTTCGTAGTGCAAGTATAAAAAAAACTTGGTGTAAAAATACTTTGGCTCGATAACAAAAATAAGTCAATATCGCCAATTATATATTTATGTAAAAATAAAAGTTCCAGCATTGTCCGACGGTTAGTAAGAGATAGTAGCAGTCTACTGTCGAAACTTTTTTTGAACCGACTCAATTCTGTATTGGTGTAACGAATATTGAGGAGACCCCACACTAGATCCGTATTCCGGAATGGGCGGAACCAGAGAAGTATATAGCAGCTTAGTCGTATAAGGGTCTTCAAATTCCTTAGACCATCAATTGATGAATCCGAGAGATGCAGTCGCCTTATTGACTGTAATTGGAATTTGCCTATCAAATTTTAATCCATGATTAAGAAGAATTCCCAAGTCGGTGACATAGTCTAATCTCTCAAAAGAAATCCGGTCAAGCATGTAATTAAACGTGTGAGGCGTACTTCTAAGGAATGACATAACCTTACATTAAGAGCAATTCAAAAACAACAAGTTGCATTTACACCAAGCAAAAAACAAATCCAGGTCCAATTGCAATAAATAAGAAGAGTTGTTGTCAATATATGATAAGCACAGCTTCACTGGTGAATATCCTGCCTTTAATAAATTAAGTTCGTTAAGTAACGAAATTTCTAAGATCACAGGACTAAAAATGCAGTTTGATTTCGGAAAGGTATTAGGATAAGGGGAATTAGACGGAAAGTTAAAATATGAATAAGTTGATTGAGGGCATTAAGGAAGATCTGTGTTTTGTATTGACAAAGTTGTAGAACTGCCTAGGATTCTGAGCAAATTGCCAACGACAACGATTTAGGTAATTATTGTAACAGCGCGAATTACATAAAACAAAATTTTATATGGCGATAACATAACGAGGAAAATCAGAAGGATTATTCGAACTCTTAAATCTTTTATAATATCACGGCTCTATGCCTACAAGCATTGATAATTCTTTAGAGATCCAAGGAGTACTATTATACCCCTTGGAAACTCTTCAGGAGCATTGGTCAAAAGGTGATTGTATAAAATTATAAAAGATTGAAGTAGCATTGTTATTGTTAGTAGAAGAGTACAATTGCCACCAGTTTGTTTCTAAAATTAATGAATTTAGTTTAAAAAAATCTGTTTTACTCAAATAGCGGCAGAGTTACTTGAAAAAATAGGTTAACATCAGTTGGCAGTTCAAAACTAAGTCTAGTAGTGTAGAATGATAGCGGTCCTCAGAGAAAAATAAGGGACAATTTTGTACAACAGTACTAAATAAAAGGAAAAGAAAAGAAGGGAGTACTGCAAATTATAAACAAATCAGAAATATTGGGCATTTACTAGGTTTCGGTAAAGATAATTGTGTTAGATTCAAAGGAAAAACTATCTACATACGGGTTTTTAAGTTTAGAGTTAGAACCTCTAACGTTTTAATAGGATAGAAAAAAGTTAGTTTTTTGGCAAAATACTGGATGTTAAAGCACTCGTAGAGTAGCCCTGTGCAATCAGAGGCCAATTTTTTCTACTTGACTGAACCTTTTTTAAAATGGAGTCTTTTGATCAGAAGGCATGGCAACAAATAGTGTTACATTTTTCTTAAAGGCCAAGCTGCCTGCTCATCACCTACAACAAAAATCTTAAAGACAATTATCAACCACTGTTTTTAGGTGGTCACAATTTCATTAGAAATATCAGAGATCCAAAGAACAAAACGTAGTATCAGCGCGCTGTTCAACGCGAATAATCTATACTGCAGGCATCATTTTCTTTAGGTGCGGTCGTGTGTGCGTATGAGGATTGCATGGATCTTATTCCAAGCACACGCTCTCCGAAAATGCTCTTTTCTGTTTTGATCTTCTAATGGGTAGGGTTTATCCAGTGCGGCTACATGTTATATATTGTAGTACAATACAAGTGTTGATACTTGTCGAAGAGAACGCGGCCGGCTTTAAAAGCAACTGTACTCAGCTAGGAAACGAGAACTCGCACTTCTACAATAAAATTATTAGTTATCAAAATTATCGATTCCACTGTCAAGCAACTGCAGAATCTTTAACTCATATTTCGCAAGGAGTTGACTGTTTCGTTCAAAGGCAGCGAGCTTCATTGATGTACGAAGCTTTATCAAAATATTAGTGGTATTTATTTATATGTACTATATATTATTTTCTCACAGTGAATTTAGCTTCATAGTGTGCTTTGCCAGCGTAATCCAGCCAGTCTCTGCATTCTAATGTATGTTATATTGCTTAGCAAAAACCATAACGTTCCCTTTATACTATCACACCACTCAATAAGTTCCCGTCTTAACAAGGAAAAACACATATGCTTCTGAAAATTTTTTTTTATTCATCAATATAGTTTCCATCTTCTGCTACACACTCAGTCCAGCGCTTCTCCAACCTTTCTATGCCATTTTTGTAGAAGGATGAACTTTTACCCTCTCAGTATCGGCAATCACCTCCTCATTTGATCGATATCTCTTGCCCTGGAGGTGCTTTTTGAGATCTGAAAAAAGCCAGTAGTCACTGGGGGCCATATCTGGAGAATAGGGTGGGTGCGGCAGTAGTTCGAACCTCAATTCACTCAATTTCAATTGCCATAGACTTGTGGCACGGTGCATTATCCTGATGAAACAGTGGTTTCTTCTTTGCCATATGTGGACGTTTTTCCTTGATAGAGCGCTCTAGTCGATACAGCAGTTTTATATAATATTCGCTGTTGATTGTTTTACCTTTCTCCAGGTAGTCTATAAATAAAATCCCATGTGCATCCCAAAATACGGACGCCATAACCTTACCCGCCAATATTTGTATTTTGGGACGCTTCGGACGGCTTTCACCGACTACCACCCACTCAGAAGACTGACGACTGGATTCTGGAGTATAGTGGTGTATCCGTGTTTCATCCATGGTTACGTAACGGCGAAAAAAATCGGTCCTTTTGCGCTTCAAGATGCTTAAACACGTCTCGGAAGCATCGATGCGTTGTTGCTTTTGATCCGGTGTTAGCAATCGCGGCACCCACATTGAGCAGAATTTTCTCATATCCAAAAAATCTGGGTAATGTTTATCAAGCCAAGTTTTTGCTTCTACTGTATTTTTTCCTATCAAAAAACAGTGCTTAATCAGGACACGAAACTCCTTTTTTTCCATATTGTGGAAAAACCCAAAGGTTGTATCACTTTAAAATTTGTAACTTAAAAGCACGTGGTCGCAGAGTTGTAAAATTCTTACACAGAGCTTATGATAATCGACACTATCGATCAAAAATTATTGATGTTCGCTTTCTACTGCTCCTATATGTCGGGCCGGGAACTAATTGAGCGGTATTAAGCTAGACAAATTAAATTAATTAATAAAATATTTCGTTAGGATATGGGAAAAGTGCTGAAGACGAATGTATAGAATGTATAGAAGAAAGAGGAAATTCTTTTGGCAAACGTGGAAGAGAGTGATATGCTGTACACATAAAGCGTGCAAACAGCTGACTAAAGCATAATCAGTTGCGCACGTAGGAAATGAACGACGGGGAGTACAATATTTAATTCAGGCGACCTAATAAGAAAAAAGAATCAAACAGAAAACAGCAAATAGAGTTTTTCCTCGATTTATGAATGACAGAAGATTTATAAATACAAGCCTGCTGGTGTACGGCAGTAAACGAGTATTGGGGTCATAGTTTAGTCCATATAAAGCAAACGAGAAGCAATTTTTTTTTTTTTTTAAATAACAATATGTGTAATGCTTCTGAAGTGCTCGATTTACCCTACCAACTATCCAGACGGCAACGCTCACGGATAAACTGGCATATGTATTAATTTGATGCCGCATCAATCACCACTTCTGGAACAGATTTGAAACAAATTACTTACAATCTTCAATTATAAACTATGTGATGATCTTTGAGAATTTATTCACGGGATTTATTAGCTGACATTAATCATAATATAACGTGTCACAAAAGCTGCTCCAGTCAGTATCTACACAAAATAGTCTTTGCAGTCAGATGTAAAACAATCATCTTATTATAATAATATTATTTTAATTCTTAGTCACACAAGATGCCCAAACAAGGCAACTGAACGAAAAAAATTCAGATTTGAATAACCTAACACATTCAGACGAAGTTACATTCTTGTACATCCACCTGGATACGCAGGACTCCTGACTATTCAGAAGTCAAAAGACGCATCTAAAGCTAAAGACAATTAATCTTAACTGGTTGTTACACGGGCATTCTTTCTCTAATCTGAAGACCTATCTTGCCTTTTAATATTTTTAAATTGACAAAAAGTTATTGCAAATCTGGTGATGCCGGTAAAAAGAAGTTGATATGACTTCTAAAATAAAATTAAATAAAAGTTTTTCTCTCCAATTTATGGTTTCAATTTGTCTAATCAACACTTCTCTGGACTTCTAAAATAAAACTAAATAAGTGTTTTTCTCTCCAATTTATTTATTTATTTACTTATTTATTTAT
Source organism: Hirtodrosophila trivittata (assembly GCA_035045065.1). Lineage (NCBI taxonomy): Eukaryota > Metazoa > Arthropoda > Insecta > Diptera > Drosophilidae > Hirtodrosophila > Hirtodrosophila trivittata. The sequence goes on along the minus strand of JAWNNK010000196.1, from coordinate 128,778 downwards.
TTATTTACTTATTTATTTATTTATTTATTTATTTTATTTATTTATTTATTTATGTATTTAATGTAAACTATTAACAGTCGAACAAAATTTAAAAAGTAACAATACAATTTTAAATATAAATTAAAACTGAAAAAATATAATTTAGATTTGAAATTAAGTATTTGAGTAAAATATTTAAGTTAATATCTGGGGTGTTCAAAATAAGAATATTAAATGATCCAACATTTGTTGCGAGGATTGGGAAAAACCCAATCAGATCACTATGATTAGTAAAGCAAATTAGTGCAAGTTACTACGTGCTAAAAAGTTAAGGATATGGTTCTTAATTGTATCAAAAGATGACTCTGAGTTGAAGACTCGAAAAAGTCTGTTATAGTCAACACAGAGAACTCGAAAAGTTCGCGCAGAGAGTAGTTAGTACTACAAGTATTTAAAGAAAGTGGTGTGAAGTTACGAGTACGTCTCAAAGGTACAGAAAAGTTAATTTGGCTCAATAGCAGAGATGAGTCAATTTTGCCAATTATTAATTTATGTAAAAATAGAACTCCCAGCATCATGCGACGGTAAGTAAGAGATGGGAGGTTAATTAATTGCAATCTACTGTGATATGAAGGCAAATCAGCACCTGGAACCCAGTTAAAGCCACGAAGAGCAAAAAGAAGGAACTTCTTTTGAACAGACTCAATTCTGTCTTGGTGTTCCGAATATTGAGGAGACCATACACAAGATCCGTATTTCAGAATAGGCCGAACAAGAGAAGTATATAGCAGCTTAGTCGTATAAGGGTCGTCGAATTCCTTAGACCATCGTTTGATAAATCCAAGAGATTGAGTCGCCTTGTTGACTGTAAGCGCGATATGTTTGTCAAATTTTAGGCTATGATCGAGAAGAATTCCCAAATCGGTGACACAGTCTAATCTCTCAAGAGAAACCCGGTCGAGCATGTAATTAAATATGTGAGGCGTACTTCTATAGAATGACATAACCTTACATTTAGAGCAATTCAGAAACCACAAGTTGAATTTACACCAAGCAAAAAAAAAATCCAGGTCCGATTGCAATAAATAAGGAGGGTTGTTGTCATTATATGATAAGCACAGCTTCACATCATCGGAGTACATTGGTACATAGGAGTGAAGGAAAATAGACGGGAGATCGTTAATAAATAAATTAAAAAGTAAAGGTCCAAGGTGGCTACCGTGGGGTACACCAGAGGTAACAAACACAGGCTTAGACAGTGAGGATTTAAAAAGAACTTTTTGGGTTCTACAAGAAAGATATTCGGAAATCCACATATGAAGGCTGTGTGGAAATCCGATTGTACTAAGTTTTTTAAGCAAGAGATAGTGGTTAACGGAATCGAAAGCCTTGCTGAAATCTGTGTAAATTACGTCAGTCTGCTTTTTGTTCTGAAAACCTTTAATAACAAGGGAGGTAAGCTCAATTAAGTTAGTAGTAGTAGATTTCGATTTCACAAAACCATGAGTATTGTAGTTGAGATGTTATTAGCTTCTCAAACACTTTAGGCATCGCGGATAATTTGGAAATACCCCTATAGTTTTTAACATCAGACTTTGAACCATGTTTGTGAAGAGGAATTATAAACGAGTCCTACCAAATGGTTGGGAAAGAGCACGAGTTAACAGACAATTCAAATAATTTAAGCAAGGGCTTACATAGAGAATCAGCACAGTACCTAAGTACACATCCTGGTACTCCATCTGGGCCTGGTGAATAACTTGGCTTGATTAAGTTAAGTTCGTTAAGTAACGAACTTTCCAAGATCACAGGACTAAAAATGCAGTAAGATTTCGGCAAGGTATACGGATAAGGGGAATTAGGAAGAAAGTTAGAAGATGAATAAGTAGATTGGAAGAATTGTGCAAAAAGATCGGCTGAAGCCTGATCAGTATTTTCTTTCATTTCTTCATTAGAAACAGATGAGGGCAGTAATAAAGTTTTTCGTTTAGTATTGACAAAGTTGTAGAACTGCCTAGGATTCTGAGCAAATTGCAAACGACAACGAATTAGGTAGTTATTGAAACAACGCGAATTACAAACAACAAAATTTGTTCTGGCGATAACATAACGAAAAATCTGAAGGATTATTCGAACTCTTAAATCTTTTATAATATCTTGTCTTCACATTTTTAAGCATTGCCAATTCCTTAGAGAACCAAGGAGGTCTATTAGTTCTCCTGGGAAGCTCTTCTGGAACGCATTGGTCAAAATGTGATTTTATAATATTATAAAAGATTGAAGTAGCACTGTTAACTAAAGGACAAGTTTGTAGTACAGGACTAGAAAAAGGATCCGATGCAAAAATATGGTCAAGTAGACGACCATTATAGTTTCGAACCGGATTAATTTGAGAGAGAGACATCTCTAAAAGTGAATTGATAAATTCGTGAGATGTGGTTGGCATCAAAACATTTGGAGAATCAGACTATACCACATCCGGCAAATTAAAGTCACCAAATACAAAGAGGTAATCACTACTGGAAAGTAGTGACGAAATGGACTCAATAGCAGAAATATGCTCTAGGTATATAAATATAGAATATAAGTGCACGTTATATAAATAGAAACATTTTTATATATAATTTTAACGGCAATCAATTCAATGTTAGTTAGGCAAGGAGAAAAAATAGTTTCTGATAGAAGATCAGAGTCTTCGGCAATAAGGACACCACTGCCTATACGCGACAAACGATCGCGTCTTAAAGATGTGTATTTATTGCAAAATAATGAAAAATCTGAAATTTCGGGCTTAAGCTGGGTTTCAGTAGATAATAATGTAAGAATCAAACGAAAAACTGTCTACATAAAGTTTATTAAGTTTAGAGTTAACCCCTCTAACATTCTGATAAGTTATGGAAAGTGTTAGTTTCTTGCTATGTTAGTAGGAAGAACTACAGGTGAAGGTTGTGCTCGTTTCTTTGGCCTAAACTCATGAACAATCATGTGTGGAGGCCAGAAATTAGAGTCACATATAGTGTTAAAGAAAACTGAAGAGACGTTAATTTTAAAAGAAGAGATTTCTCTAGGAATAGAAAAATTGAATTTGGTAACAGATACATAAGCAGAAGATCTACTTGCTATATATCCAACTATCGACTCGCAAGTTGTATCAGCCGATAGTCTAGACACAAAAACTTGTCTACGAGGAGCAATGACAGATAGAGTAGGGAGTAAAGAAGGGGGACTAACTCAATTAGAAGGAGCTGGGGTAGGGGAGTGCTTATTTTTACATCGTGTAGCTTTCGCCACAGCTCCAGTAGATGGTGATTTATCAACTACTACTGGAGTTGGGTGAAGGAGACAGAGAAAGTATAGGGGAAATGTCTAATATGTTAAGAGAGGAATTTAGGGTGGGGGATGGAGAAATAGGAATTGGTACGGGCACAGTTAATAGCTCAGCTACTTCCGTACGACGCGGCTCAAATTTGAATTAACTAAGCAATTCAACGTTTGCGTCAAAATCGCACGCCAGTCGTTTCGCTATTTTGCTCATTTTAATAAACTGGTTGCGTACCATATTGTACATCTTGCTGAATTGTACATCAAGATGGGCACGCCCATCGAATGCCGCCTTTTGGTTTAGCCGAGGCGGAACTGAGTTTATTAATTTTACGAAACGCAACGCAGAGCGCGAAAGCGAAATGAAAATAGTGAAGCAGTCGTAGGTGATGCGCTAAAAACGAATTAAAAAACAAAACAAAACACAGCACAGACGCCGCGTTGGGAAAAAAAATTAAATAATAACTTACAAAAACAGTTTTCAATGTATTAAAAAGTCGCAAAGTGCGCGGAAAAACAAAATATTGTAAATCAGAAGCACAGTTTTATAGAATTTTAGAAATAGGTAAAAAAGGATAAAATGTTAATTTAAACGGAGCGCGAAAAATTTCACTTCAAAGCTAATACAGGGTGGGACTTTCCCAACTATTGGTACACTTTAATGAATAGTGTGATATACAGGGTGGGTCTCAAAAGTTCCCGAAGATTTTTTCCTAGGCATTTTCTAGTGGTGCCACCTCTTGTTTAGGACCTGTGTGGAACAGTGGAAGTTGAGTTATAGCTTCACACGTGACAGTATGTTTTTGTCATCGGTGCAAAAATAGGTGTTGAACACAGAGCCAACATTTTAAACTTGGTAAAACTTTTACCGAAACTCACGAATTGATGAAAAAAGTTTATGTGAATAATTGTTCATCTCGTAAACTATTTGCGAATGATACTCGCGTTTCAAAGACGGTCGGGAAGACTTGAATGACGACGAACGTTCGCGCCGGCCGAAATCTTCAGTGAACGAACAAACCATCAAAATTGTCCATGAATTCATCAAAAATGAGCCGGAATTGTCTGTCTTGTCGGAAAGTCTGTGCTCGGTTTGTTCCGCATCAAGTGAAAGTTAGGCCAGAATATCGTGAAGAAGGAAGTTGGCATTGGCACTTACAACCGAATTTTTGACCAAAAATCGCATTTTCACCTTCAACCACTTGCCGTATTCGGCTGATTTGGCAGCATGTGACTTTTTTCTGTTCGACAAGCTGAAATCATCCATGAAAGGCAGCGCTTTGCTCATGTCGAGGCCATCCAAAAACCGTGCACCGACGTCCTAAAGGTCATTCCGCCCAACGAGCTAAAATAGTCATTTTAAATGTTAAAAAAGATCGAGCTAATAAGTGTATTCAGTCGGAGCAAGATCACTTTGAATAATTAAAAAAAAACAAGTACTCAAAAATCTATTGTTGTTTTCATTTTATTCCAACAGTTCGGAATAAAGTTTTGAGACAATCCTTGTATGTATGCTATATGTTTCACTTAATATGGCTTTAAATACATATTGTTCCTGTATTTTTATAACGTTTAAGCTTTGCGGTGCTTGGTATTCTTATTTAATTTTAAATATTAAAATGTGCTTTTATTGTGACGACGTTATTTAATAAAACTTTCTCTTTGCTAGGCATCTTAATACGGAGCATGGATTAGATGACCGGTCTACAGCCCAAGCCCGGGTACAAATGCAAGTTGTGTCGCAATTAGAATCTCACTTACAAAAAGAAAGAGATCGCTTGCAGGCCATGATGCATCATTTATACCTATCTAAGCAGTTATTATCGCCATCAAAATTAGATCGACAGGTATTTTATAAATTTTAGTCTACGCTTTAATTACTTATTACTTATTTTACACTCGGCTAACTCATTTTCTGAATTAGGAGTATACATATAATAGGCAACTTCAATTAAAAAATTGGTAATCCTATATCAATCGTTGCTTAAAGTGATTATATCTCTTAATTGAATATACTGGATCATTACTTGTACTCTGAGCACTTTTACTCCATTGCAAAATGGGAAAAGTATAGTACTTAGTTTGTGCATTTGTATGTAAAAGGCAGCAGGAATAATTTCCGAATTCATAAGGTATTTATATTCTTTATCAGTATCAATGTACGGGTCGATATTGCTATGTCCGATGGTCCGTCCATATCAACGAATAGATCGTAGAGAGTTTGATAGTCAGTATTAGTCAACTCTAAATAAATAAACACTGTATACCAAACAACCAGTCTGGTGAGGCTTTCCTATACGTACGAACGTACGATCACATCGTTTAGGTGACATCAAAACAAAGATGTATAGTACAAGGGTAAAGAAGTGGAAGCATCAAATTGTTATGCTTGAATAGACATTTAAGCAGTTTTCGACTCTGTGTGGTAAGTAGCTTACTTCAAAAATATTGTGCTTTAATTTTTTCTTTATGGTTGTAAGGTTAATTCAAAGATTCTTAGAAGAGCGATTCTTTCTCGTACATTTAGAAAAACCCACATTATCGATAGTAAAAACCCCTGCAGGTTTCATACAAGGACAATACTCCTCAATACCATTTCTATCTTTGTGGATGATACAGCTGTTCTATGCTTCTTCTACAGACATACCTAGAAACCTTCAGGTGGTATACGATTCTGTAGACCTGTAGACAGTTGTATACATATAACAGCATGTAAATAAATTTATAATTTCTTGTACTTCTTATATGTGTGTAAATTTTTTTAGGTATTTTTGTTATCAGTTAAATACTGCAGCATTTTACTTTGTTTCTCTTAAGACTTCCCCCTCAAAATTGAATAATTTATTTATTCGTGGATGTTTTTGTCCCTAAGAGCCGTAATGGATAGAAAATTTAATAGTAAGAGTGTACTAAAAATGTCACTTGAACCGATTTCGGGAATTTGACCACAATTCGCCACTTTGCAAACCACTGTTCAATCATTTGAAGTTCCTCTTGCAAGTACTGCGATGCGCGAACTAGAGAAACGTTTCTTGCAATTATGGCCGTTTCATCAGCGTATGTAGCTGCCTCTAGTATTTTGCGATTGGTTGTAATGTCAGCAATGAAAATTGTGTATGGGACAGGCCCTAGCACACTTCCTTGAGGCACTCCAGCGTTAATACTGTATAGTTTAGAGAAACTATCTTGTTCTAGCACGTATAATGTTCTGCTGGTAAGATATAATCTTAATATGTGATAGTATGGAGCAGTTAACCATATCTTAATTTTGAATAATAGACCAGGATGCCAAACCTTGTCAAGCGCCTAAGAGAATGTAACCAGCAGACTTATGGGTCGGTATGAAGATGAGGAACTTTCTAGCTTATTTATTTTTAGTATCATAATCACCTCAGCACTTTTCCACTGGTTAGGAAAGTAATCCAGTCTGAGCATGGATCCATCCATTTTATCGTACCCGGGGATTTTTTTGGCTTTTTATGCATTTTATTTCCGCTTGCACCTCTGCGATTGTTGTCTGGCTTATAGGTTAGGTCAGATGACCTATGCATCTAAAAATTTATTTACCTCGCCTACTATTGCAGCATCATAATATGTGTTTGGGTGGAAATAGAGTGCAAGCGTTGCGCAAACGCAGCCTTCTCCTCCTTACCTTACAGCGTTGACCATAACTATCTACTATTATCGTGTGTATTTAGGTGCATCTAAAAATTTATTTACCTCGCCTACTATTGCAGCATCATAATATGTGTTTGGGTGGAAATAGAGTGCAAGCGTTGCACAAACGCAGCCTTCTCCTCCTTACCTTACAGCGTTGACCATAACTATCTACTATTATCGTGTGTTTTTTCGTGGGTCGCTTCAGATATCTTCTTGCTTGCCAGAGGCTGTAATCTGGGTCATTTGTAAAAGGGTTAAGGTCGGTCTTTATATTCATACACTAAATTTTTATAGCAGCAGCTTGTATGTTGTTTAGATTTACGCTTACGATTACAGTCTATTTCAGCGCATTTTGTACTATGACTGCACTGCCACCTTGTGCTCTGCCAGAAGGGTGATTTGCAGTTATAATATCGTATCCTTGGATGTAATTATACGATCTGTTGGTGAAATGTGTTTCCGATATCAGCATGATGTCTATACAATTTGTTTTTATAAATAGAGATATTTCGTTACAATGATTGGAAAGCCCATTATGGCTATGCGGAGATCTACTTGTATAGCTTGTTTACGAGCAACATAATCATGTTCAGCAGATGTGTTGTTAGCTCGGACTGTTTAACTAGTAGCTTTTCAATTCAATCTAGTCCGCTATTTTGTTGGGGCTCTGTCTCGCCTCGCAATACCTGAGCGTTGTTTGGTTGGTTTGAATTATTATCGAAGTGGTTTTTAGGAGTTGATGTTGTGGGTTGAAAATTGGTTGCATATGTTGTTGAGTTTCTGGTGCGAATGTTAGTTGTATTTGCTTTGTTTCTAGTTAGTTCCTGATAAATCCGGCAGCCTCTGTAGCTCTCAGAATGACTCTCATGACAGTTTGCGCAGTTAGCTGGCTGGCTTTTATCTTTAGAGCAGGAATCAGTGGGATGTTCTAGTGAGCATTTGACACACCTAAATTGTTTATTGCAGTAAGTTTTAGTGTGTCCAAACTCCTGACCCCGAAAGCATTGCACTATTTTATTGGCGGATCAATAGTTACAATACTGTTGTCATTATGTTTTAATTAGTATATTTCGCAGTTTCTGTTGTCAGGCTCAAGATCTATAAAAAACATATGCAGTGGCTCCTTGGTGATACGGCTTCTTATATTATTCATTCCCCTAACTACGTGCCCTTGCAGTTCAATTTGAGATTTATTAGATTCAATGGGCGTAGAGCAATGAATATTTTTATTACTACTCTAAAGGCCCTTGCTTTATTTAAAATGTATGATAGTTAACATTATCATTTTTGAGAATTTTTACAAGTTCCCTATACTTATCAACTTTTTTTTGGGGTTAACAGTTTTTTGTTCACAACGTGGATCGCGAATGCAAGCGTTGGTTCTTGCGTTGACCACACCGGTGCCAGTCAGGCGGCGGCAAGAGATAAGCGCGTTCAAACTCAGTTGTTGTAAACTTCGAATACAAGAATTTAGACACGACCTTCAGCAACAAGTACAGAGTAGCGACTGATTATGGAATATAATTTTTAATTAAAATTTATCAACATTTTGTTGCACAGATTGGGAATATCCAATTTGATAAAAAAATTATTAATATAAGTTGGCTTATGAAAGGTGATAGAAAACTGAATGTTTAATTGAACGAACTGACGGTTCAGAACAAGAAGCATTGTAAAAAGAATTATAAAGTGTGCATAACACACTAATAGCATAGAGCAAACTACATTTGTACCACTCGATTGGTGCATCTCTTCTCGATTTTGTCGATAATAAATCGGTAATTAATTATCGACCTTTTACTTCACTTTCACATCCCTCTTATTTTGAAGCCTTAATTATACACAATTGCCTCACTGATGGTCCTGTGGAGCCAAGCAACATGCCACTGAACTATAAGCGGCTCTATCGCTATCTGTGCGCTATTATCGTGAAGTATATTTTCGTTCTTTTTTCATTTGCATTGACTCATGCTCGGCTACTCATTATTGATAAATAAATACACATTGTATCACTCAAATGGAATTGGGTTTTTCAACCCATTCCTCCTCCTTCATACACTCTTTATACTCTGTGCATTTTTCGTCTTGTGTGGTTAAAAAAATATAAGTTCTAATGGTCGCCAGATTTTAACAATGGTCTAATATCTGTTCTGTAGATAAGGTGCATTGGCAGTCGCATGTCTAAGAAGCGTTCCATTGTATCAAATACTCGTTAGCATTAAAGTGTGTGTATCAATCCTGGAATGATGAGCACTTGGTGATTACTTATTAATAAAGAAAGTGCGATGTATGAAAGTTCATGCTCACATTTTTTTCAGACGATTAGGTGAATAAGATAGCTGGAGTCCAATGTATTGAATTATCCGTTCTTTCTTTATATCCTTTACCCATTATTCCTTGGTCAGTAGTAATCAAATACTATATGACGTTTTTTTTAATACATATGTTTCGTATTCTACCCATTAAATTGTTCATGCAGCTTCGATTTTTGACAGCTGTAATTATAGATGGGCTATCCGCACAATCGACATGTTTAGGTAGCTTTGTTATTTTCAGCTAAACAGAATGCATTTACGGCAGTAAAGATGGACAATTATTCAGGAAGAAAGCCTTCTGAAACTATAGTTCAGTTACTGTCGACCACTGCAAAAAAGGCGTAGTAAAGTTTTTCATCTAAGTACAGTTATATATACCGCTCTTTGTGACTATCTGACAATTTTTTTAAAATTTAATTTATAAATTGATATTTTTTTATTTTAAAAGTTGAAAAATTAGAGGAATTTGACGATTTTTACATTGTCAAACAAGAACTGATTTCCAATATTTTTACAACCAAGCTGTTTATTTTAAAAGTTTACATATAAATATAATTAATTTTCGCTTCAATACTCGAATTGACAATTATTTAAGGACATGTATATCAATAAAAAGATACCTGAAGTGGCTCACATCTCTTTTCATGCAGGTGTAATATGAAACGTTGAGTAATTGAGAATATCGGAACAATTTAAACGTAATTTTTTTGTATCAGTTTTTTTTTTTTATTTATAAGGGAACTTCAATAATTTCTCCTAAATTGCTAACAATATTTTATAAATAAAACACATAAAAATAAAACTACTTTAATCTTTAATCTTATTTCATGCAGTGCACTCAGACACTTCTTTTTCTTATAAATGTCTTTTTGTGTGCTACTCAGCCATGAAAGTCGTGCTCCCTTAGTACTCGGCGGATAGTTTAATCTCAACAATTTTTCTAAAACTCATTTGGAATCTCCATTCCCAATTTTGGTGCCGATGTATTCTTTTTTTTGACTTGCTGTTTCAAGAACTGTTCACTCAGATCGTCTGAGTCCGCTCAACCGCAATTTATTTAGTGTTGGTTTTATTTGTTAACTAGCTTTGAGGGACTTGCATAGGGTGAACTACTTGGCTTTATTACCTTACACTCCAGCAGTTCATTAATTTTGTGTCGCACTAATTTTTCTTCATTTAGGCTGAGTCTATATGGTATTCTTTGAACAATTTTTCTTGGGTCTCCTCATTTAATTTTCATTTCACCCATATTAGCTCTAGACGAAGGAATTCCATTAATAAAATAATTTGAGTATTTTTCCAATAAACCCATTAATTTATCTCTATCTTCCCCAACAAGATCGGTATTGAATTCATAAAATGACTAATCACTTGAACAATAGTTTACAATTTTTGATCTGACAATTTTGAATTTTCCTGGTGATGTTATGACATTAAATCCAGGAGACAGTACTTCTCGACCAATAATGATATCATTATTCAAATACTTATCGTCTACAACATAGAACAAAATTTCAATACAATGATGGTTAACGTTTACGTTGCTAAGTATTTGCAATGTGCTATATATGCTGCCGTTGCCAATTCCTTTCAACATTACTTGCATGGTACTTATCTTTTGTTTGATTAATGTTCATTCCGCTCCCTAGTCAAACGTAGTTGCAAACGTCTCACCTTGATGAACCATATCTCCTTTGGGCTCAACAATTTCACAAAGCTTGACTCTTTTCATTAGAGGCGTATCCTTGATTCTGTCCATTTTGGGCTTGTCTAAGTCTGTTGAAAGATGGCAACGCTTACCACACTTAAAGCTGGTTACATCTGTTTTTTGCTGCTGTTGTTTAGCTATGCATTCGATCTTCTTGTGGCCTAGTTTTCTACAGAAATGACACCTTATTGTTGAAAGTTTTCAACTGGAGATTTTTCTTCTTGTAGGTTCCTCTTCCTTTTGTTGAACGTAAATGCTTTGAGCTCCGTTTGTAATTCACTTCTAGTGCGAAAATTGGAAGTAAAGGTCAGGCGCTGCAATCTGCTACCGACATGAGCCAACTTAGCAAGCATCACAGAAACTGCAATTACATTCACATCCATCTCACGCCGTTTCGTGATAAGTGACGTCATCATGCGGCTCGCATAATTGGAGACACTTTCACCGTCGGCCGAACAACTTGCCAATATTGCCAGAAACATAACCATTGGTGTTTTTACACTGCTAAAACGCTGAACGAAAAGTTCCTTAAATTCGGCCCAGGTTATGTTAGGGTAGCATTTTTGGGAGAGCCACTGAGACGCACTGCCTTCCATCGCTGTACTCAAGGCCATTACTAACGCGCTGCCTGTTACGGGATTTTTTGCCAGAATTATGTTTACTGTAGAACACCACGCCGATGCGTCGGCGCCAACAGCATGTGCGTTGAATTTAGGTAACACCACCGTACTTTTATTTGTTGTTTCAGATGTTGTTGATTGTATAGCTTTACCAAGTTCGATCAAATTTTTATTATGCATTTCCATTAAAATTCGCCATGGCCCATCTCCATTGTTGGGTAGCGAGCCAGATCCCACTTCTGATGTCGGAACACTGTTATTATTTTCTGCCATTGCTTTAGAGCACCGAGTTTCGGTCGCGCAGAAGTTCTAAACTCAACTGTCCTGCGTCGCACACTTATTCTGTGTGCCTTCCACCGAACCACACTCGGCGACAGCGAGACCACGCTGTCCCCCCGCTAAAACAGTTCTTCTAAAAGCGACAAAATGCAGGCAACCAATCACAACACAATTAGAGGCTTATGCAATATTACCATAATCATGAAATTACTCTTCTGGTGAAATACTTGAAAAGCATGTTCACACACAGAACAATACACACTCAGTACACTCCGACATATATACAAGTACATACATGTATGTATGTAAATATATTTTATATTGTTGGAAGACTGTATATTTGTTTGAAAATTTTCTTTTAAAATTATATATATTGTTTATTATTGTATGGATAAAAATAAATTAATATATGTTTAACAAATATTATTATTTTTTTATTTTTTTTTTTCTGTATTTTTTTTTTATATTTATATTTACTAGATTTAATAAGAAAAGTTTTTGCTTATGGTTATGTATGCTTATGCTTATGTATGGTCAGACTAAATTTTAGTAGCTAAAAAAGTATTCAATACAAATTTTTAGTCTTTCGTTATGTATTGTCTGCTCTTTAATTTTTATTGTCTGAGATTATGATGTTATCTCTTCTTCCTTTGTTTTGTACTGTATAAGTTTCAATATATTTAAAATCTAAATTATGTCCTAATTCGTCTTATCTCAATTTATGCCTTTTACTTTTAAATCAAATGGTTCTTTATTCTCTTTTTTATGTTGGTCGAGCATAATTCTTGCTCTCATATGGACAATAATTATGTTCCATAGAAGGAGTAGTTTTTTTTTCCATAGAAGGAGTAAACGAAATATTGAAGCCATACGTCCCAATCAGTTTTATGGACATATATACACAAACGTATGTATTCAATAAAAGTCATATGATTATTTCTATCGTTCTTAGTGAAACGTAATTTTTCCACTTCCTTATATTTGCACAAGTCATTGATTATAGATTTTTTATATTCTGTTCCTATGTCCGAAATGAACGTCTTTATTGGACCGAACTTCAATAAAAAGATTCAAATATATGTAGCTTTTGCGACAGTCTTTGCACTTTTATTTGCAGTTGAAATGGCAACTAAATATTTCGTTAAATCATATACGAGTATAGGTGTAACTTCATAATCATTGCCGATCTCTGATTTTGGTAGTGGGTGAATGGTGTATTTTGGGGTGTCTATAATTGATAATCGAGACTTAGTGTGCTTAGTTACTTTTGCTTTCTGTCAGCTTAGACATTTTCGTATGTTTTCAGTTATTTCTCGAGTCACATCTTTCCAAAAATAATGTCTATTGACCTTGCCCAAGGCTTACGCAATGTCTCTGTGTCCTCCTTGTATGGGATTATGATATGAATGTAGACAAAATAGCTTCTGTTTCGTTTTAATCAGGGTTGAGTAGCGCTACTCCTAATAAGTTATTGTTATATTATTATTCCATGCTTACCGGCTTGTAATTTAAGCCTTCGGAGAAACTGACCCAATTCAACAGTTCTATTAGTAAACAAATCACTAACATCAGAGATTACCTAAGCAATTCTTCTTGTTAATTTCCTGCGCAGGTTTTTTGTCTTCTTTGGTTTCTTGTATATATTTTTTAATTGGTCTATGATTATTCTTAATTCGGCTACGAAATTATCTATGCTCTTAAGGTACTCAACTGTGAATTCATGTTCCTCTAAATCAATGCTCATTCTGGTTAATTTTGAGCTACGGTTAACCAAAAAAGATAGTTTTTTTTATATATTTTTTTTTACCGACATGGAAGGACATGGTTTGTGGTCACGTCTCTACTGAAAAATACCTCTAATGGTCGTTTTTTTGTTACGGAGTGCACTGAATAATAATAGATGGTGCTTTGTAAAATTTCATCAAATGTCCGGTGTACATGGTTTATTTTTAATCACCTCATAATCACTTCTGAAAGAGTGGAGTGAAACCTTCCAATCTATCCGTTGTCTATATGAATTATGTCTATATGAATTATGTGCCCTATATATTCAGGTGTTTTAGAAATTTCTGGACTTTGTGGGCGTCTATCACATTTCGCTTTTTGGCACACCGGCTACTGTTTGATTTGTGTTTTTATTTTCTTTTTCATTTTTGGGAAGTAATAACTTTCTAAGAGTTGTATTTTATTTTCTTCTGCATTCCTATTCCTATTCCTATTTTCTGATCACATTTTGACGTTAAATCTTTCACCATACTTTCAATACATATGACTTTAATATAAAAGATATAAAGTGTTCTGGGTAAATATTCTGTGTCTGTCCCACTTTATCGTCATAAAGATTCCGTTATTGACTGATGGGCTCAAATATTTTTTTTTTAAATTGTGATTAGGTCGGATTCAGTAAAGGTCGGTTGAGAGGTGATATGTCTGAGAAATGTTGGGAAAGGCATTGTTTAAATTTTCGTTAAACATGCACATACATGTAGTATATGAATTCATAATTAAAATGTGCGTCGCATAAATCTTTAAGTGTAAGTACTTGTTGCATCATGTATACACAAAGCACCGTAATAAAATAGATAATTTATGATCACTTGTATGCGTGTCAATATTACAGTGTGACCCATTTATGTACACGTAAACGAAATATGACCCGACCCCTATCAGCAAGGTGCATCCCGTTGGCCGGGTTAAAGTAGTAATACGAATAGTGTTACTACGCTCTCTGTTAAGTATAAAAGACTTAGGATTTGTAAGTATAAAACGAGTAAACTTCAAGTTGCTAACTAATGAACAGTGTTTTTTTTTTTTTATTACAATGGGATTTCAAAAATGGCAAGCAAGATTTAAGATATCGACTTGCAGTTATTTGACAGTATGCATACTATTCTAACAGCTTTTAACCCCAAGTTTGCAATCGATGCTCTAAAATTTAAAAGATTCTCAGATAAAACCTTTAGATTATACATATAGCATACCCATGGTATCCAATGTCACAAACTCTACCATGGTTAAGAGATATTAGCTGCGTCCGTGCTACCTTAGTGAAAATGCGTGAGAGGCGCGAAACAAATATAATAAGCGTGATAGGCGAGTGCATGCTCGTCAGAATTCCAAGATAAATAATATGATTGAATGTATTCCAAAGATCTATGGTCTCTTCAGATCCCCATATCTTAAGTATACCAATTAGAAATGGGCACCTCGACATAAATAAACAATTCCTTCCACGAGATGTAATTGAACTTTTAGAAGCCCCTTATTATATGGTTCCAAATAA
The DNA here is from genome assembly GCA_035045065.1 of Hirtodrosophila trivittata. Classification (NCBI taxonomy): domain Eukaryota; kingdom Metazoa; phylum Arthropoda; class Insecta; order Diptera; family Drosophilidae; genus Hirtodrosophila; species Hirtodrosophila trivittata. The sequence continues at coordinate 113,613 of JAWNNK010000196.1, read as the reverse complement.
TGTTGAGTGATAATCTAAAGCCTACAGTTTTAATGTAAGTTCGGATGACTATGAACCAGATGAGATAAATCCATTTTTATTTGAATAAGCTGTAGAAAACAACGGAATGAAATTTGTCTATAAATTGTTAGAAATAGTGATATAGCAGAATAAATTGATGTAAGGTCTATTTTACGTATGGATTTAGTTATTATAATCATTCATTATTCAAATGTGCAATTTTGTTAAAATATTTAGTGTGTTATATTAATCAAATATACTATGTTCCAGCTCGATATATGAAAAATGAGACTTTTCACCAATTTTTTTTAAATCCAGCCCACAGTGCAGTGATGCCTTGAAAGTCAGCAGTTATTAGTCCCCATAATGGGTTATGGTATCCGGATGACTAGTCTATTTTATCATATACGCGCATACTTATGTATGCTGATTATGTAAAAGTTATCTTATACATGGTGGGCCATTTATTGGTACGTTTTTAAAAATGCGATCAAATGAGCATACATTGATATTTTTTATTAATTTTGTTGTTGTTGTGAAGCTAAAAGTATTCGCGTCAAGAATGAAAAACGATTTCGTTCATGTGGCTCCCTCCACTGGCCTTACAGTATGCCATTCGGTTACCCCAATTATTAATGACATTTTGGACTACCTCGGCGCCAATTTCACTCAAAAGAGTCGTAATATTGGTTTTAAAAGCTGGAATTGTCTATGGATTATCCGCATAACATCGGTCTTCAACGGCACCGCACAGGAAAAAGTCCAGCTGTGTCAAATCCCAGCTACGCGCAGGCCAATTGACATCTCCTGAAAGGCTGATTATGCGGTTGTTGAACTTGGTGCGCAGAAGGTCGATCATAAGTCGGCTTGTATGGCATGTGGCGCCATCTTGTTGAAACCAAAGGTCGTCTACATTCATAGTGTCGATTTGAGGCCATAAAAAGTTGGTCAACATGGCTCTGTAGCGTTCGCCATTGACGGTAACGGCGTTTCCAGCATCATTTTCGAAGAAAAATGGGCCAATTATGCCACCACTCCAAAATCCACACTAAACTGTGACTCTTGGAGGATGCATTGGTCTCTCTACGATAGTGTGTGGCTGTTCCGAGCCCCAAATCCGGCAATTTTGCTTGTTCACATATCCGCCGAGATGGAAATGAGCTTCGTCCGAAAAGATGATTTTTCGACCAAAATCGACGTCATTATTGAGCTGGTCTATAGCCCACACGGCAAACTGATATCGAAGCGGATGGTAATTTGCTTTCAACTCGTGAGTCATCTGGATCTTGTAGGCGAATATTCCGAGGTCTTTGTGCAGTATTCTTCTCAGGCTGGTGCGACTAATGCTCAGTTGCTGCGAGCGGCGTCGAGTTGAGGTCGTCGGATTCTGTCTCACACTTTGGGCCACAGCCTTAATATTCTTGTGTGCGCACTGTCCGAGCTCTGGGACCACTTCTGTCATCCCTCTCTCACGAACTTTCCTCACCAATTTGCGTATAGCTCCTTCGGTGGGTGCTTTATCGGTGACACAAAACGCTCTTCAAGATAAAACATATTGTTTCGCGCCGCGGACGGTATAACTAATAAACTGCCGTAATTTCGGGTCTGTAGCTCGTTTGGTGTTGTCATACGACGAAATACAAAAACGTACCATAGATGTACGTTTGTTTTACTTTAATCAACTCAATTATAACATTAAACTTCTTTATTGGTTTTATTATCATTGAATTGCAAATTATTTTTTCGATTTTAGGCATACGTATTATGTAGATTATGTTCTTATCGTCAGTGGCCACTTTTATCTGGGCGAACTCTAATAGGTCTTCCACATTAACATTTTCGTTCAACATATTCTCCACTATTCCTACCTCTTCGTCCAAAAGAATAACAGAGCTGATTGTGTTTGCCTTAGCCCAGTCTATAGCGTGTACGATATTAGTTAAATTATCTCTAAATATTTGAATCTGTTATCTTAGAATTGTCAGTGATTCATCATTTTAGTTTTCATTCTCTTTTTTTACTAAGTTAGGATTTATGTAGCTTTGGTCGGATCCAGTGCTCTACCATCCCTTGTTACACAGTTGAAGTATGGGAGCGATGAGAAGTCTTATCTAATAAATGTTCTTCTGCGGCTTCGGCAGACTCGTAGTTGAAATACGGTTCGTTATGGTCTGGGAACTGATCTAGTAGTTCGTGAACTCCTTCCTGTGCAACTATATTAAAATAGTTCTGCGTTGGTGTCAGTCATTTTGTCTTTATATATTTGCTGTTCGTTGATACTTCTGGGCTGGGCTACTATGGCTCAAAGGTGGCAGTCGTTTACCTGTCGTTTCAATTGTTTGTGGTCTATTGATATAATTGGGATATCGAGATCGCACTGATGAATCAATTTGCATTGGAGTCGTCATTGATTGTTTTTACCGTAATAATTTATATAATAATTCCACTATGGTGGTCGGTATGCTGGATTAGGGGTAGTATAGCTTGTGGTCGAAGTTATTTTGTTGTACAGCAGTGTTGTCTTGTCTTGCATATTTTTTAGGGTATTGGCCCTGTGACTGTCGGTAAAGCTGGGGGTTGTTGCCCCACTTTTGAAGTGTTTCTATAATCCTGGTTCACTACCAGTCTGCACAGATGCAACGCTTAGCTCAAATCCCTTGGTGCCTTTATCGCCAACTGGCGAGGTAGATCCCTATTAAGCCCTCTAACAAATGTGTCAAAAGCTTTTTCTGTATAATTCTAAGTCAATGCCCTTATTGTCGCATGCGAATCCTCTTGAATGCCTATTTGGTTCACTATCAGGGAGAGCTGGTGATAGACTGCTAAATAAAAGCCGCTCACTGTTATGCGACCTTGAACTATTGAGAATAACAGATACTCTTAAGTTTTCAGGTCGCGCCTTTCGGCATAATGTGAGGAGAGGCATTTGGAAATCGCTTTCCAATTCATCGGCGTGTTATAAGACTCAAGAACTACGTCCGCCTCTCCGACAAACTTGTTGCGTACAGCAATGGTGACTAGATAGAGTACGTATCTTCTCTCCCTTCATACAGGCTAATGATCCTATCAATGTTTTTCCTTCATGAGTTGAAGGCTGTCCTGTAACCAGAGAATTCCTCTATAAGGCATATTACCTCCGGCATCTTTTTGTTCGTTATTTGTGGGTCAGGTCTAGCAACCGGTAAGTCAAAAAGGAATCTGGTTAATCCGCACTATTAACGGCATGCCCTTTTAAATTTCCACCTTCTAACGTTTCTTGAATCATGTTTTACTATCAAGTCCTTTAATTCTTACTTGTACTTGTAACTGGGCGACTACCTGGTCGGGTGAACGGACTACTGGGATTGTCTGCTCCTAAATTGAGAGCAGCCACTGCATCGGACAAATCTGCTTACATGATGACCAATGTTTTAAGCTAAATGAACAATTTTACAGAAAAATTGTTTCTCGTAGTAACAGGTGCTTAACACTAATAAAAAATATTTTTAAATCTAAAAAATTAAACTAAATTTTTTCTATTATATAGAATTTGGTTTTGTATGAATGTATATATTTCAAATTATCAACTAACTTTTTCTTTTTATAGAATTTGTTTCTGGTATACATTTAAATGTACATATTTCAAGTTATAAAGTAAATTTATTTCTTTCTTATGGAATTTGTTTCAGTGTTAATTTATATATTTTATTGTTTATTGATTTGTGATTTTATTTCGTTTGTAAGTGGTTCGTTCATTCCATCCTGGAGGGTCCCTTGGGATTCGCAGGGTTAGACTTTTTATACCGAACTCCTCGGTGGTATTTATTTTTTTTATTTAACTTTCTGTTATTTTTTTCTTATATTTTCATAAATTTTGACACCTTTTTTTCTTAATATTTTCTTGATTCTCTTGATCCTTAGCTTTCGATTTTTTCCTTTTCTTAAAGCTTATGATTTATTTATTTATTTATTTAATGTCAACTATTAACAGTCGACCAAAAAATTACAATTTTTAATATAAATTAAAACTGAAAAATATAATTTAAATTTAAAATGAAATATTTAAGAATCAAATTTAAGATTAATATCTGGGGTGTTCAAAATAAGAATATTAAATGATCCAACATTTGTTGCGAGGATTGGGAAAAACCCAATCAGATCACTATGATTAGTAAAGCAAATTAGTGCAAGTTACTACGTGTTAAAAAGTTAAGGATATGGTTCTTAATCGTATCAAAAGAGGATTCTGTGTTGAAGACTCGAAAAAGTCTGTTGTAGTCAACACAGAGAACTCGAAAAGGTTCATGCAGAGAATAGTTAGTGTTACAAGTATTTAGAGAAATCGGTGTGAAGTTACGAGTACGTCTCAAAGGTACAGAAAAGTTAATCTGGCTCAATAGCAGAGATGAGTCAATTTTGCCAATTATTAATTTATGTAAAAATAGAACTCCCAGCATCATGCGACGGTTAGTAAGAGATGGGAGGTTAATTAATTGCAATCTACTGCGGTATGAAAGCAAATCAGTACCTGGAACCCAGTTAAAGCCGCGAAGGGCAAAAAGAAGGAACTTCTTTTGAACAGACTCAATTCTGTCTTGGTGTACCGAATATTGAAGAGACCACACACAAAATACGTATTCCAGAATAGGCCGAACATAAGAAGTATATAGCAGCTTAGTCGTATAAGGGTCGTCGAATTCCTTAGACCATCGTTTGATAAATCCAAGAGATTGAGTCGCCTTGTTGACTGTAAGCGCGATATGTTTGTCAAATTTTAGGCTATGATCGAGAAGAATTCCCAAATCGGTGACACAGTCTAATCTCTCAAGAGAAACCCGGTCGATCATGTAATTAAATGTGTGAGGCGTACTTCTGTAGAATGACATAACCTTACATTTAGAGCAATTCAAAAACAACAAGTTGCATTTATACCAAGCAAAAAACAAATCCAGGTCCAATTGCAATAAATAGGGTGAGTTGTTGTCATTATATGATAAGCACAGCTTCACATCATCGGAGTACATTAGTACTTAGGAGTGAAGGCAAATAGATGGGAGATCGTTAATAAATAAATTAAAAAGTAAAGGCCCAAGGTGGCTACCCGGGGGTACACCAGAGGTAACAAAGACAGGCTTAGACAGTGACGATTTAAAAAGAACCTTTTGGGTTCTACAAGAGAGATATTCGGAAATCCACATAAGAAGGCTGTTTGGAAATCCGATAGTACCAAGTTTTTTAAGCAAGAGATAGTGGTTAACGGAATCGAAATTCTTGCTGAAATCTGTGTAAATTACGTCAGTCTGCTTTTTGTTCTGAAAACCTTAAATAAAAAAGGAGGTAAGCTCAAAACCATGTTGGCAGGGTGAAATGATAGAGCTACATGAGTTTTGTAGTTGAGATGTTATCAGCTTCTCAAACACTTTAGGCATCGCGGATAATTTGGAAATACCCCTATAGTTTTTAACATCAGACTTTGAACCATGTTTGTGAAGAGGAATTATAATTGATTCGTTCCAAATGGTTGGGAAAGAGCACGAGTTAACAGACAATTCAAATAATTTAAGCAAGGGCTTACATAGAGAATCAGCACAGTACCTAAGTACACATCCTGGTACTCCATCTGGGCCTGGTGAATAACCTGGCTTGATTAAGTTAAGTACGTTAAGTAACGTAGTTTCCAGGATCACAGGACTAAAAATGGAGTTAGATTTCGGCAAGGTATGGGATAAGGGAAATTAGGAAGAAAGTTCGAAGATGAATAAGTAGTTTGGAAGAATTCTGCAAAAAGATCGGCTGAAGCCTGATCAGTATTTGCTTTCATGTCTTCATAAGAAACAGATGAGGGCAGTAAGGAAGTTTTTCGTTTAGTATTGACAAAGTTGACAAATGCCTAGGATTTTGAGCAAATTGCAAACGACAACGAATAAGGTAGTTATTGTAACAACGCGAATTACAAACAACAAAATTTGTTCTGGCTATAACATAACGAGAAAAATCTGAAGGATTATTCGAACTCTTAAATCTTTTATAATATCTAGTCTTCACATTTTTAAGCATTGCCAATTCCTTAGAGAACCAAGGAGGTCTATTAGTTCTCCTGGGAAGCTCTTCTGGAACGCATTGGTCAAAATGTGATTTTATAATATTATAAAAGATTGAAGCAGCACTGTTAATGTTAGTACAAGAGTACAGTTGCGACCAGTTTGTCTCTTAAATTAATGAATTAAGTTTTACAAAATCTGTTTTACGAAAACAGCGTGTTTTAACGACTGGGTTAATAGAACAAATATGCTCACATGTAGGCAGTTCAAAAACTAAGTCTAAAGTAGGATGATAGGGGTCTTCGGGGACAACTAAAGGACATGTTTGTATTACAGAACTAGAGAAAGGATCCGATGCAAAAATAAGGTCAAGTAGACTACCATTACAGTTTCGAACCGGATTAATTTGAGAGAGAGACATCTCTAAAAGTGAATTGATAAATTCGTGAGATGTGTTTGGCATCAAAACATTTGGAGAATCAGACTATACCACATCTGGTAAATTAAAGTCACCAAATACAAAGAGGTAATCACTACTAGAAAGTAGTGACGAAATGGACTCAATAGCAGAAATATGCTCCAGGTATACAGATAAATCGGACTGTGGCGGAATATAAGAGCACGTTATATATATAGAAATATTTTTATATATAATTTTAACGGCAATAAAATCAATATTATTTAGGCAAGGAGATAAAATAGATTCTGATAGAAGATCAGAGTCTACGGCAATAAGGACACCACCTCCTATACGCGACAAACGATCGCATCTTAAAGATGTGTTTTTATTGCAAAATAATGAAAGGTCTGAAATTTCGGGCTTTAGCCAGGTTTCAGTAAAGATAATAATGTTAGTATCAAACGAAAAACTGTTTACATAAAGCCTATTAAGTTTAGAGTTAAGCCCTCTAACATTCTGGTAGGTTAAGGAAAGGGTTAGTTTTTTGCTACGTTGTTAAAAGATAAGGATGAAGTAGATGAAGGAGGTAGAGCAATCGGAGGCCGATTTCTTCTACTTGACTCGAACTCTTTTATAATTAAGTCTTTCGGTCAGAAGTTTCTGCAACATATAGTGTTGAATGCTTCCGCCGGAACACTAATTTTAAAAGAGCTAATTTCTCTGGCATAACTAAATCTAAATTTATCAACAGATAAATCAGATAGTTTAGACTTCGATTGGATGTAGGACTTAACATCATCAATCGAAGTGTCAGGGGCAAGCCTAGAGATAAAAATTTGTTTTTTAATTGGGTCAGCAATCAGGGGCTTAGCAGCCCTAATTACATGAAGGGGAATAGATACTGACAATGTATTGGGAGAACTAAGAGCAGTGTTGCTGACCGACGAATCAGTTGCAATCACGCTCTAAGATCCCCTAATAGGAGCAGGCGAATAATAACTCGTAGGCTCGACAGTATCAGGATAATTTTGGGATATCGGAGGTGTAGGCGAAAGGTGAGGAGTTAAAAATTTTTGTGGTGTCGCCGAAGAGACTGGTGTAGATGGCATTACACTCTTCGCCTCAGGTGGCATGGATGACAATTTTAAATTATTAAAATTATCATCCAAGCACTGGAAATCACCATGAAGTTTGGTGAATGCAGCTCGGAGGGTATTAAAGCCATGTCTTGTCTACCTCATAAATTTTTGCAAATTTAATTCGGCCTCGCGACAAGACTCGCAACACCACCTAAGTCCAGACTTACTGGAAATAGAATCCTTCACCTTGGTTACATAACCAGCACATTTTACATGTGCTATATTGTCACACAACCAACAATAAATTAGTTCAGCCTTGGAATCGGACTGACATTTACAATTTTTAATACAACAGACAGACATTATTATATAGGAGATGGCAATTAAAAAGAATAACGCAAGACGAGTCAAAAATAACAAATACCCTGCGCAAGAAAGGGAAAAACGAGAGACAAATCTAATGCACGAATACTCAAAATCAAAACAAAAACAACTAGCGCTGGAACGCGAGCAATGCAGTTACCACAAGAACGAGAGAAAAAGAAACTGAGGGAGAGTGGCAAACACAGAAAGCAACTACAACAAATAGTGTTAGTATGCTTTAATGCATGCAAATAAGAAAGAGCGCTAAAACGAAACTGTTAGTGAGCAAGCTTACTGACAATAACAACAACTTACGTTTGCGCGAGAGTGCACCGACACTAAAACAGAAAAGTAAAAACAAAACTTACAGATTAGAAAAATATTATTATTAAAAGAGTTAAAATCTACTTTAACACTTGAAATAGTTACACAAATAGGCGGACGATGTATCGCACTAAATAAAATAGTTTTGTTAGCAAAAAAAAATTAATTATTTAAACACAAATAAACAAAATAAAAGGAATATACCACGAGCACAGATAAACGCAACCGTCTACGACAAAGCACAAAGCTGTTACTCTTGATTCTTACTGTAACTTTTCTTGCGTGTGATTTTCTTCTTCTTTTTTTTTATAAAAATTATTGTGTTATCTTTTGTTTTTACTTCCACTGTGGCTACTAAGGCTGGTGGAGCGTAATTAAGGATGTCATTGTTCTCCTTTTTTTTTGTATTCTTCCCCTCACTGTGACTATTAAGGATATTAGTTTCAGTGTTTTTCACTGCTGTTCAGTGTTTTTTAGTGCTCTTCACGTTTGTTCACTTTTCAAATGTGATTTTGTTACTTAACTGTGTCTCTTAGAGGCACTTTGCTTAAGAACAATTGCAGATAGTTTTTTTTTTATTTTTATTGTCCTTCGAATTATCTTCCGCACACTGCTCCCTACTCGGGCGCCAATTAAGTTTATCGGTTCTCTTTTCAATAAAATAAAACGCAATTTTATCTCCAAAAGGTTTCTTTTGACTGAATTTACAATACGTGTTCTAAGTTTATAAAAGCTGCCTCTGTCGCTAGTTGTTGCTGGCGATGTTTCTCGACGTGTCCTATTCCTATAGCGTTTCCACAATGGTGCCGTGTTTGGAATATTCTGGTTCAGCGCTCGTGGCGCTGTAAATGATCATGCACATGGGCCATGGTAACTTCGGCCCATGTGCACTTGTTTTTTTGGTGTTTTCATTTTGATGTATTGGCCACGTCATCGTTGCATTTGGATTTTTATAATGTTCGTCGTTAACTTATATACATACCAATTAACATCTTGATTCTGTATTCCTTATTAAGAATTTGGCATAACTGTGGTAATAGTAGCCAATCGTCGATATCTTTAAATAAGACACGTGCGAATTCTTAAACAGCGTATGTTTGTGTTGTCAATCGATCAATCATTGATAATAACATTTGGGTCATTTTATCCTTGGCATACAAAGCGTAAATGTTTGCGGAAGCCATAGAGACTGAAATAACATGCCGGCTCTTACTCATTTTATCATGAGGGTGTAAGAATTTAACCTAGAAGTACTTTATTCTTATGAACTAAATGGTTAGCAAAGCAATCACACAGAGCTTATATCGTATTTAAGAGATCTTCCAATTCTAATGTTGATTTGCTTCATTTGCGAAAATTTTGTGTTAATGCGTTCAAGATGTGTACATAATAATCGGCAAACTTCCTAAGTAATTGAGATATCCCCAAAAAGGTCTGACATCGGTAATACTTATTGGTATTGAAAAAAAAACTACGATATATAAGTTTTTGAAAATTTCTATTAATATGCAGATAAACTTTGCTCTTGAGAATATCGGGCTTCGCCTTTTGCATAGCTGAAATGTCCTGAAACCAGTGTCCTTTCATGGGCAAATGAAGTTTTCCAAATAGGTAAAAATCACGGGGTGCCATATCAGGTGAGTAGGGTGAGTGATTAATGGTTAATATGGAGTTTTTTGTCAAAAAATCAGTGACAAGCGTCGACCGATGAGACGGTGCATTATCGTGCAACAGGCGCCAGGACCCTGCCACACGGTATTCGTGGTCGAACACGACGAATGCGTGACAAAAGACGCTGCATAACACCTAAGGTAAAACACAGCATTAATCGTTTGGCCAGGTGGGACAAACTCTCGGTGTACAATACCCTCGGAATCGTAAAAACAAATCAGCGTTGTCTTTATTTGTTGACTTCATGAAGACGACATTTTTTCGGTGATGGCTCGTCTGGATGCTTTGTCGGGATCATATTGAAAGCACCACGTTTCATCACCAGTGCACAATCGTCAATATTTGTAGCTTATGTACAGTTTATTCTATTACCGAACCTATGTCGTTTTTACACGATGTCATTGACGATTGAAACGACGTTCAGAGCGCGCATACAAAAGCACGAATAAACACACAAGGTTTGTACAAAATGCACCAAAAACGGTTTTCGTTTAAGCACGATAGCAATGCAGATGAGACCGGATTCGGTCAACACTGGTAATAATAATAGAGACTAACTATTAGAACATTTTCACACTCAATAAAGCATCCATGTTGATCTAATGTAAGTGACAAGTGTGTAATAGGTATTTATATACAGTATATGGATTTCAATTGATTCATCAAAGTGAGTGTTTAGAAGAAATATCATTAAAATATGAGTTGTAAAGTGTCCATAAAAATCGCGAAGTATTGTGGAAAGATAAAAGCAGATCAATTTAGATAAGGAAAGTTTGATTTTATATTTTTAAGATAAAGTAACAGATGGAAAACAAGATAACTTGGTAAACATCTGTTGCTAAAAAACTCCAAACAGGATCTGATTTTGGCATCAACAAATTGGTGTTTTATTGCGATGGTAGATTAGGTTGGTATTTGTTCCAGCTGCGACGAATTAGCAATGGCGGACTCATAACAATTGGATATTTCCAGACAGATGTTGTAGATGTCATAGATGGCACGTAATTGAATGTTATATCGAATGTCGTTAAACAACTAGCATCAGAGGACCAACTAATAAAAGAGTCTGTAGAAGTTTTTAAGAGATGTGTGTCGAGGTTATGTTACTTAGATATGTACCTTTAAACAGAATCAATCTTAATTCCTTCAAGCACACTCGAAAGCGATTGTAACAATAATTATAAACGAATATGTACCCGATAAGTCTATTGAGTCAAGTGTTGAGATGCATATTTTAAGATCCTGTTCATCTCAGATGTGAGAGACCTACAATCATCTCTAGGACGATCAAAGATGATGGCATACGTATGTTTGCGAAAAAGCGACCGACTTCTTTTTCAGCTCCGTAACTATTTACATAGTCTCTATCAAAAGAAACAGAACTTTTTAAATATAACTTTAGTTTCAGTGAAACTCTTTATTCTTAATGTTTTTGAATTATAATTATAATGTAACTTTTCCTAAGAGCCGTTGCTCGTTCGTGATCGTTGGCAGCTTTTTGATTAAACTGACCAGTGTTGGAATCCGTTTATCGTTAAGTTGGCCTTGCCAACGAATGGTTTTTAGTACCAACTGTGGTCGCCAGAGTGCGACACCAGAACCGCCACAGTACTCCCTCTCCAGTGACTGTGTCACGGATTGGAAAATTGTACACGAGATTGTTTCTTGTATGTACAAGGCGTGGAATTGGTTCGCTGCTGCTGCATGTTTTCGTCATCCCTGATGATGAAAGCGGGCATAAGACGGTCAATTGATACTGAAATTTCTTTGTTGTTGATTTTCAGTACGTACACTCTGTCGGTTTGACGTCGGACAATTTCATAAGGCCCAGAATAAGCTGGTTCAAGTGGTTGTTTAACGGCATCGGTTCGAATAAACACGTGAGAACACTTCTCAATTCCTTTCATCAAGAACATCTTGGCGTTGGCCTTGATATGATGCGCTGTCTGCGTTGGCCGTATTTGACGCATATGCTCTCGGAATCCTGACAAAAAAGGTTACAGGGTTCGTCTTCGTATCCAGATCGTCAAAGAATTCGTTTGGTAAACGAAGCGGTACAGCATTTCCGCAGCAGACGCTTGCAGATCTTGTTTGTAGCACGTACGAAGTCCCAGTAACACGGTTGGTAGTAATTGTAACCATGGCGTACTTCCGTTGCACATTAAAGCTGCTTTGAATGACCTGTGCCATCTCTCTATCATGCCGTTGGATTGAGGATGGTATGCAGTCGTATGAATGTGCTTGCTGCCGACTAGTTGAGCTAATTCCTTGAAAATCGTAGACTCAAACTGCGTCCCTTGGTCGGTGGTTATCGTTTTGGTAGTTCCAAATCGTGCTACCCAGTTTGCCCAGAACGCGGCTGTTACCGTTCCTGCTGTGATGTCCCTTAGTGGCACGGCCTCAGGCCAGCAAGAGAAACGATCAATCATCGTTAAGCAGTAGCGATAGCCTTGCTCCAACGGCATAATCACAATGTCTAAGTGCACATGATTGAATCTTTCACCAGGAACGTAGATTTTGTTGGGTGTTAGATGATTATGTTTGTGTATTTTTGCTCGTTGACATGCGATACAGTTTCTACACCAACTTATAACTTCACGGTTCATTGATGGCCACACGTATTTCTGACGAATTTGGTGTAATGTTGATCTTCCACTCGGATGGGTCAGGTTGTGAACAAAAGCGAAAACTTGATGTCGAAGAACTTTTGGAACGTATGGTCGAACATACCCAGTCGATACATCACAGTAAATTTCTGTATTCTCGTCGTAGCGTACACGTTATAGCTTGAGAGATGTGTTACCTTGAAGTAATTCTGCCAATTCAGGATCTACCTCCTGGGCCTGTTCGAACTGCGCCAGAGCTACAGCTGTCGGTGATGCAATTGAGCAGAGACGTGAGAATGCATCTGTAATAGAGTTTTCTGTGCCTTTTATGTGTATAATCGTCGTGGTGAACTGTGAGATGAAACCAAGCTGTTGGATCTGCCGTGGTGACATCTTCTCGGTTCGTTGCTGAAATGCGTATAGTAACGGCTTGTGGTCGGTTTTAATGATGAAGGTGCGGGCTTCGACTAAGTGCCTGAAGTATTTCACAGCTTCGAAAATCGCGAGAAGTTCTCTGTCGTATGTGCTGTAGTTCTTCTCTGTGCTGTTGAGCTTTTTGGAAAAAAATCCTAATGGTTTCCAGTCGTCGTCTAACTGTTGCTCCAGAACCGCGCCAATGGCAACATCAGATGCGTCACACACTAGTGCAAGATGTGCATTTGGAGATGGAAATGCTAGAAGTGCTGCACCAGCTACACTTTGTTTGCATTCTTCAAATGCTTTACACAACTCCGGCGGCCAGTCGATTTTGCGTTGATCATTTTTCTTAACGTTTTTCAGAAGTTCTGAAAGGGGTGCCTGCACGTGCGAGGTATGTGGTAAGCATCTACGGTAGTAGTTTACTATACCAAGAAAACGACCAAGTTGCTTGATGTTGTTTGGACGTGTGTAGTTGATAATGGCATCAATTCGATCGGTTGGCGGCTTAATTCCGTGCTTGTTGATGGTGTAACTGAGAAATCGAACCTCTGTTTTTGCAGTGTTGCATTTGCTAAGATTCACGCACAAGCCGTGTTTGCGTAGAATGTGTAGAACGATACGTAGGTGTTCTTCGTGCTCAGCCATGGTGTTTGACATGATGAGTATGTCATCTATGTAGCAGAATACAAAGTCTATTCCACGAAAAATGTCATCCATAAAGCGTTGAAAAGTTTGAGTCGCATTTTTCAACCCAAATGGCATGTATAGGAACTCGAAAAGACCAAATGGTGTACATACTGCAGTCTTTTGAACATCATTGTCCGCCATAGGTATCTGGTAGTACGCCTTTACAAGATCCAGCGTGGACAATATCGTTTTTTGGTGTAAATTCTCAGCGAAATCATGGATGTGAGCGATGGGATAGCGATCCGGTGTAGTGACAGCATTCAGTTTGCGGTAGTCACCGCATGCACGCCAACTGCCATCTTTTTTGGACACCATATGTAATGGGCTGCTCCATGGACTTTTTATGGGTCGACATATGCCTTGTTCAATTAACAAATTGAACTCTTTTTTAGCTGTTGCTAGCTTGTCACCAGAGAGTCGGCGGGAACGGTCTGACACTGGGCATCCGATAGTGTCAATATAGTGTTGAGTGTCGTGCTGGCTGGTGGTTTTTACGGACGGATTTGTGACATCTACAAACTCTCGCAATAGATCTTGTAGATTGAGCATAGGTTGAACTGTTGAAACAGATAGTTGATTCGCATCTGCCAAACATGCGGGTGTCGAAAGGCCTGTCAAACAATCGATTAAACGTTTATTTGTGAGATCTATTAAAAGTTGGAATTTGGTTAACAAATCTGCTCCGATGATTGCCGTCTGCACGTCAGCGATGATGAACGGCCACGCAATGTTGCGACGGAGACCGAAGTTTAGCTGTTGTATTTGACATCCGTACGTGTGGATTGGTGTTTGATTCGCAGCGTATAAAAGAAGATCTCCTTGCTTGGTCTTATGTTTCACCAATGCCCGTGGTATTACAGACACCACCGATCCGGAATCGATTAGGTATTTGATGCGTGAAGTCAGGTCGTAGATGTGGAGTCGGCGTTCAGAAATACATTGTTCTTGTGCAACAATGTATCATCGCTAGTTGATGTGTCGCTGTCGTCGTCTAGCGCAGCAGACGACAGCGTTTTTAGTTTAAATCTTGACTGCGAGAGCAAGGCGAGCAGCATTTTTGTGCATTATCCCCAAATTTGTGGTGGTAGAAGCAAAGCGTAGTTTGTTGCTCGTCCACTTGACGACTTGAGTTTCCGGAATCGGTGGACTGCTGGCCACGTGGGAGATTGCGTGTTTGACTACGGGATCGATTCTGAGAATAATTTGGTTGACTGACCAGCAAGCGGCGTAATTTTGACTCTGTAGACTTGTAGAAGTCGTGCCTTCAATATGCCATATTTGTTCAAAGTCGGTGGCTGGATTATGAGATCTTCCACAACCAAAACTACTTCGTCCTCTAAATGTACCGCGACAAAGTCGAATTTGTCAACATCCTCGGTGACATTATGTAGACGAAAGGAACGTTCTACTTGCGCGAACCATAATTGGGGGCTGTTTCGTGTAAACTTTGGCAAATGAATTGTGGCTCGTGGTGTAGACAGGCGTGGTGTGTCTTGCCGAGATGCCGAATTTGCACGAAGCGCTTCCATCTGCTGTTGCAGGTCACGTAGTTGGTGCGTAAAATCTTCTTGCGTTTCCATTTTGACACTTCGATCGTCGTCTTCCAAAAATGTAAGTTCCCTTTTTCTTAATGACCGCAAATTGTAGCGTGGCGTGTGCATAAAGAAAAATGGCGGTATTTCACCAGATTGCGAAACTGGTCGCGTGCTTTTCTGCCAGATAGAATTGTATCCTGTCCGCAGCGAATATAACTCTTTATTCTTAATGTTTTTGAATTATAATTATAATGTAACTTTTCCTAAGACCCGTTGCTCGTTCGTGATCGTTGGCAGCTTTTCGATTAAACTGACCAGTGTTGGAATCCGTTTATCGTTAAGTTGGCCTTGCCAACGAATGGTTTTTAGTACCAACTGTGGTCGCCAGAGTGCGACACCAGAACCGCCACATAACTGTTTCTGGTGGCGCCACCTATTGGTGGGAATGTGAAAAAAAGGTTGATCTCTTTTTGACATTTCGTAAAAAGCAGCTTTTGGTCATCGGTCGTAAAAGGCTTTTTGGGAAAACGTTTACTGAAACATTTCAAATGATGAAAAAAGTGTATGGTGATCAGTGCCTATCCCGTAGTAATGTGCATGAGTGGTTTAAGCGATTCTAAGAAGGTCGTGAGGAGCTCTGTGACTATCAGAAGTCGGGCCGGCCAAAATCAGTGATTACCCAAAACAATATTGAAAAAGTGCAGGAATTTATTAAGAAAATATTCGACTGTGACTGGTGATGAAACGTGGTGCTTTCAATATGATCCCGAAACCAAACGTCAAAATGCCGAATGGAAGCATCCAGACGAGCCATCATCGAAAAAAAGTCGTCTTCAGAAGTCAAAAATAAAGACAATGCTGATTTGTTTTTATGATTCCGAGGATATTGTACACTGAAAGTTCGTCCCACCTTGCCAAACGATTAATACTGTGTTTCACCTTGGTGTTATGAAGCGTCTTTTGTCACGCATTCGTCGTGTTCGATCACAATACCGTGAGGCAGGGTCCTGGCGCCTGTTGCACGATAATGCACCGTCTCATCGGTCGACGCTTGTCACTGATTTTTGACAAAAAAACTCCATATTAACCATTAATCACTTATCTGATCTGGCACCCTGTAATTTTTACCTATTTGGAAATTTTCATTTGCCCATGAAAGGACACTGGTTTCAGGACATTTCAGCTATCCAAAAGGCGATGACCGATATTCTCAAGAGCATTCCGAAAATGACTATAAACAATCATTTGAAATGCTAATTGACCGGGCTAAGCGCTATATCGAAGCACAAGGAAACTACAATACTTTGAATAAAAAATATAACTTTTGAAAAATATTAATATTTTGTTGTTTTTTTTTCAACTGCCCTGTTTCTTTTGCGACAGTCCATGTATTACCGACAGCATTCTTAAAAAGCTATAAAGCAATAAGGTGCATATGAAGTACATACGGATACTTAGAAACATGCTTTTAGGGTGTTTAATATTATAATATAATATACCGCTTATTATTATTATTATTTATAACATAAATCTATTTCGATCGCTTGTAACGCGTTTGGTTTTCCACATGTGGAACTCATTTACGCCCAAGACTTTCCAAATCCTGACACAAATGGTTAGGATAGCTGCTTGCTGTTGTAAGATGTTGTGCCGCGTGTAGCGTATCATGTTCACACTTGATCATTCTCCGGGGGTCTCTAATATGACAGTCAGAAGCTTCTTATGTAGGTACTTCATTCTTGCATAAACCACAAGAACTATAATGACCACAATCACTAACACATGTGATGTGGGACAACCTGCTGTGAAAAAATGCAAGTCACCTAGATGTACTTTGTGGCTGTTGAGATATTGAATCTTATTGTGCAGTTCTTTTGTGTTGCTCACTGTAATAAAGCCACCTGGTGTTAGTCAAAGGGTGGTTGAGGGACCTGTAGAGTTATTCCCTGGAGTCTTAACGAGCATCCCTCTTCGAGGTCCAACTTTAGGTATTATTTCTATTTGATGATGCAAGTCACTGCATTTAACATGACCCGATGTATTTTCAAATATTTTAAATAACCAGCGATTTTGGGATCCAAGCTCTTTCCAGATGATTGATCTCTGTATTCTAGCATTACACGCGTCATTTTGGATCAATTATGTAGTTTCACAGAAGTTTTGATCAGCATCTTTCCATACCCAGTTTCCTCTGCAAACTCTTGTATCCTCGTTTTCCCAATGGCACTTGTTGAGATCCGCTTCAGATATAAAATGAAACGTATTCAAGGTTGTACTGTAAATCATATAATTCGTTGTCACTATTGAAATAATTTTCTGATTTTCACTGATAAATTGTATTGGAATAATACTACAAATATCCGACTGCTGATTCAGGTACAGTGGAATTTTTGCCTTAATTATTATCATGCCATTCTTGAACGCGCCTTGTGCTGACAGTATGCCGCTTGTAGTTTTTTTCAGGAGTATTCCAAGGTAGTACGTGATTGGGTGGCTTGGCGTCTAGTATTTTATTGATTTCCGCCAACATTTGATTAGGCTTTATCAACATGGGATTCAATTTTCCCTTATTTAAATCCATAAACAAATCAATTATTTTTGGTCGGATTGCTTCTGTATTGTCGACCAAATCTTTTAGTTGGTTGATGAAAAACTTTATTGACTCCCGGTATACCAAATACTGCCTATTAATTGTATCGATTATGCTATCCATTCCTGTGATTATTTCCTTGAAGCTTTCGTTGATCTTCTGAGCTGTTCACTTGATTATGTTTTCTGCTGAGTTTATTACCGAAATCTGGTATTATTCGCAGGGTCTTCATGTTGATTATGCCATATACTTGCAAGGATGTATGAAACCAACCGCCAGGGCACACGTAGATAGTTTCACAAAACCTTTTTTTCACTGATGCGGCAGTTTCTTTATAAGATTATTGTTGTCAATTATTGAATGTAGCTGAAGTTTGATTCTTGTTATTTGCTATTCGCATTCTTATTCAAACTCCATTAGCTTGGGTCATATTTTTTCGGTTTTTGAAATATTTCACCGTTACTTGTTTTAATTGTGATAACTTTTACCTTTGTAACGAGCCCCAGGGTGCCCCATCACAAGAAATAGGTTGATAGAATCACGCGCGCCATCATACGGCAACTAATTTCCTTATGCTTTTATTATTTAATTTTTATTATGTTAGTTATTTTTTATTATTTCATTAATTTATCCTTTGTTACGTTTAGTATATAAGTTAACAATAAATATTGAATAAGTGTCATAGCCAAGTTAACCTGTATCTGTTGCATCAGTAGCATTCTCAGGCAGCGTAAAGAACGATAATAAAGAACGGTAATCATGCCACACAGCTGTTATGTCCTTTTAAACCCTCTTTGTGCCGCATCGGAGTAGCTCCCAGGCAACGCGAGAAGGTAAAGAAGAATAGACGATAATAATGTCGCATAGCCGTTATGACTTTTTTATCATTCTTTGCGCTGCATTCTTGGAAAGTAAAACAGGCACGTTGGCCGCTCAAGTTCAATTATTTTCTTTCTGAAGCCAACGAGACGAGCTAGACGCTACGCTGAACAAATATTATATTGTGAATAAATTATAAGTTAATATAATATCACACTTGCGTATTTTGATTTTTTTGTAGCGATACCAGGTAGTCTTCTTTCCATTTTTGTTTCTTAAATTCTGTTGTCATTCGTTGCATATAATGTCTTCCAATATAATTATTTGATTTCGTCCAATACAACTAGTTGATGTCTTCATATTTCGTCCTTCTTCCTTGGCTGGCGAGTTTTTTGCGAAGATAATGATTTGCACATACTTGCAAATTTAAATATATCTATTTCAGCTGCTTGGTTCGTTTTCTTAAAGCCTTACAACTTGATATCAATAATACCAACCCTCGAAAAGACGCGTACCTTCACCGTAATGTTATACTCGTTTTGGCACGCACAAGAAAACACTGCCAAAATAAGTATAACATAATTTAGTGAAACTCGCATTTTGGTTGTGCATGAACTTATATCTCCCTCTATCAAGACATCCTGTTTTCTTCTGCGCATCTATATGTTCAGGTGCACTAATATGTGGCCTTCCCACTAGGAAATTTCCTGCTGTAAACACATCGTATCCGTTTAAGATGGTATTTCATGGATTTGATTTCAGCTTCCCACAAACCGACCATGTGGGGACTCCACTCCGATAAAGTGCCAGGTATCGCCATCCCGGTCTAATACTGGTAACAGTTGGTATTGTTCATAAAATCTGTGCAACGCTTCCCGGAATTCCTGTAATGGACCCTTTACGTTTTCTCTTTATGTGATATACTGATACTCCCGATCAGCTGGTGTCAATTAATTTGGCGATGTGCTTTTCTACATATTCTGTTATTACGTTTTACCACATTCTCCAAATTGTTAAAATGTCAGAAAGTCTCTTTCAATTTTGGGTCCTATAGCCATTGCGTCGTTCAGGGTACAACCATTAGTAATTTTTGCTGAGGCATCAAAAACCACCTTTAGTTTTGTAGTTAGTTGCTCTGGCGTAATAATTGCTTGGTGCGGCAGGTAGAATTTGCCTTGACCCCTTTTGTTTACTGCTATCATGTAACCGAGCTGTAGGTACTACCTCATGAAATCCTTGTATTGGTTGAAGATAATTTTGTTATTCTAAAATCTATTTTCCATTTGTATCAGCCTTGATATTGCTTGCTTACGCTAGTCTCCCAATTCAAATTCGCAACGTAGCGGAATTTCAACTATAAGTTTTCCATCTGTATCAATTGTTATTGTTTCTTGGTAATATTGTTCACAATGCAGATTTTCTTCCATATTTTCGAGTTTTTCTTTCTCGAGTTCCCAGAAGCGGTCCAGGTCATCAAGGTTGACAGTTGTAGTCGCTGTCAAAATCGTCTTTGGGGGACCGAACAAAATTTTCAAACATGATCCATCCTACCATAATAAAGGGAAACAGGTCCGCATCAATTAGCAGATCAAGTCTGCTGGTCTTGTTGAAATTTGAATTCGCCAGGGAACAATTTTTTCAATCTTTATCGATGTCAATATCAATATTATTGTTAGGAAGAGCTCTTTGTTGTTTAGGCAGTACCAGGGCCACAGTCCATTTGAGGATATTTCTTGAAATGCGATCCTCCATCTATTAGTGCACGTAGTTGATCGAAAGTGCCGCGAGCATTTTTTACATTGATCACTGCTGTAGCCAATAGTGTTTCATGCTTAGTATTTTTCTTGAGACAATTTACACTTCCCTTTTAGTGTCCTCGTGTTACAAAGCGTTTCGTTTTTGTTACACTTTCGACATTTTCAACCTTTTTTGCATTCTATTATGCTATGAGTGCCAAGACAATGTAAACGTTGCTTTTTTACAAACTCCTTTTCTTATCGATGCCGCCTTAAATTTTTGCCATCTATCTGTATCATGTCCGTTTATTGAACATGATCTTTTCTGATGTTAATTTGTTCCTTTTTTGAACAGAATCCACTGCAATATGTAGCTGGTTTATGAAATCCCATAAATCATTTAGTGATTGAATTTCTCGGTTTTTAGTGTACACATGTAGCTCGTACTACTGAAGAGCTTCCGCGAAGTATGATTTGGTCAAAAATTACATCAACTTCCTTGCCAATCCTTGTTTTCCTCATTATAATATATACATAGATACACTCAGTGGCTGTATCCAGAAAGTTCCGAGTCGCATTTCAGATGTTCCAACTGCAGTAGTGTGAAAAGCCGGTCAGCGAATATTTTACGATTATTTTTACACCGCTTACATATAAGTTTCCAGGCTGTCTTATAATTTGGAGCTAAATGGCTGACCATTGTATTTTCATCTCCTCTACGACATGACCTTAGGTAGTTCAGCTTTATTATGTCGCTGATAATTCTGTCGCTTTTGTAATTCTGACATTTTTCTATCGATTTTATTTCATTTCATTTTATTTCACTTATAATGATACTAACAAGGTATTATGATTTGACTTAGACTAGTATTATGAGTATAGGCTTCATAGACTCCTTTTCTGCTTAGATATATGTATGTAAAAATAATGATGGGAGAAAATACATAATAAAAAGCCCGTGATAACTTAAAAGATAAACTTACAATTAGGTGGCAAGGCCAAATCATTTATGCAAGTATGAGGGTGAGTCCTGACATTTGGACAAAAAATTATGCGATAGTCGCGCTAACCTAGTATATACTATTTCAATTTTGGATTGACAATGTAGGTCAATCGTAGAGTGATGCCAAGGAAGGTTTAAGATGAGCTTTAAGATTTTATTTTCGCTGATCTGCAGATGGTTTAAATGAGATTTGGCTATATCAGACCATACTGGTGCACCGTAAAACGATACAGCTTGGAAGACTGACCTGAACAGGAACATATTGTTTTCAAGCTTTAATCTTGAGATTCTTGAGAAATGGGTTCAGAGAGCGAACCAGAGCTTTCATTTTTTTGTTGGTAACGATTATATGGTCCCTAAATGTAAGTTTCTTGTCCAAAGTGATGCCTTAATATTTAACATTAGGTTCCCATTTTACATTTTCCTCCCCTAATCTGATTTCGGTTGTTGGCACATTGATGTCTTTGCTTTTACAACTGAAAAATATAACCTTTGTCTTTTCTTTGCTTACCAAAATTTCCACTTGTAAAAATGCTCGTCTACACAATTGTATGCTTCATGAAGGTTTCTTGTTATATCTGCAGAAAGTGAACCTGGGCGGTTTTTATATCTAGAAATTTCATGCCAGTCAACTTTGAACTAGAAAAATTGCTTTTGATAATATTTTTAATTCTGATAAGGGGATGCACGGTGTTGTGCTCTCTACGAAACCCAAATTGTTCACGTGGAAGAAAATTGTTCGAATCAATAAATTGTATAAGTTTGTCCTTAATTACTTTTTCAGCAGGCATATTTTGTTTCGCAATAGCAATAACCTTGGCACACTTCCAACTTAAAGGAAAGTAGAAGAGCTCTAAACATTTATTGACCAAGCAAGTTTTACTTAACTCTTATCGGACGGAGTGCTTTCAGGCACAAATTGTTAATTCCGTCGATCCCAGGAGACTTCTTTGCCTTAATCCTTTTAAGTAACTGTTTTATGATGCTAGAGCTGAGAAGATATTTTGCCACTTGTAGAGGATGAGATCAGCTGGCTGTCTATCTTATCCTTATCCTTATCCACGCCTTCAAATATTCATGCTTTTAATTAAGTTTAATATGTTCTGTAGACGTGGTTTTGGGGTGAATCTAATGCGTTTCTTAGGTATGCTTAAATCTTTAGCTGCATGGAAAACCTCACTAAATCTATTAATTATGTTGTCAATGTCATCTAGGTGGCATATGGACCTGTCCATATCGGAAAGCGATTTGTTAAAAAAGAAGTCATAAGATAAGTGCGGTTCATCGATGACTTTTAGGTGCACTTGTAGGTGATCTGAATTAAGTATGTTGACTTATCGCGGATTTACTAGGTTTGTTAGGAATATATCCAAGGTTGAAGGTCTGCCAAGTCAACTTGAATAAATATAAGTGTTCTCTGGAAAATATGATAGGTAAAAATTGTTATAGTCAACTTTGGCTTTTAGCAAGTTTCCCACGTGCTGGCTGAGAAAGCACCACGATTAATGACGGCACTTACAGTATACTCCTAGAATGTAACTTCCCTTTAAACTAGTCAGTTTGTGGATATCGGCGTGAAAAAGCGTTTTACTTCTGGAATTTGTTCGACTTCCAGGGATATAGTAAGAGTATATAGATGTCTGTGTACCATATCTATTAAAAATATTTACTTTTTATTTTTTTGTAATGGACCCTTTACGTTTTCTCTTTATGTGATATACTGATACTCCCGATCAGCTGGTGTCAATTAATTTGGCGATGTGCTTTTCTACATATTCTGTTATTACGTTTTACCACATTCTCCAAATTGTTAAAATGTCAGAAAGTCTCTTTCAATTTTGGGTCCTATAGCCATTGCGTCGTTCAGGGTACAACCATTAGTAATTTTTGCTGAGGCATCAAAAACCACCTTTAGTTTTGTAGTTAGTTGCTCTGGCGTAATAATTGCTTGGTGCGGCAGGTAGAATTTGCCTTGACCCCTTTTGTTTACTGCTATCATGTAACCGAGCTGTAGGTACTACCTCATGAAATCCTTGTATTGGTTGAAGATAATTTTGTTATTCTAAAATCTATTTTCCATTTGTATCAGCCTTGATATTGCTTGCTTACGCTAGTCTCCCAATTCAAATTCGCAACGTAGCGGAATTTCAACTATAAGTTTTCCATCTGTATCAATTGTTATTGTTTCTTGGTAATATTGTTCACAATGCAGATTTTCTTCCATATTTTCGAGTTTTTCTTTCTCGAGTTCCCAGAAGCGGTCCAGGTCATCAAGGTTGACAGTTGTAGTCGCTGTCAAAATCGTCTTTGGGGGACCGAACAAAATTTTCAAACATGATCCATCCTACCATAATAAAGGGAAACAGGTCCGCATCAATTAGCAGATCAAGTCTGCTGGTCTTGTTGAAATTTGAATTCGCCAGGGAACAATTTTTTCAATCTTTATCGATGTCAATATCAATATTATTGTTAGGAAGAGCTCTTTGTTGTTTAGGCAGTACCAGGGCCACAGTCCATTTGAGGATATTTCTTGAAATGCGATCCTCCATCTATTAGTGCACGTAGTTGATCGAAAGTGCCGCGAGCATTTTTTACATTGATCACTGCTGTAGCCAATAGTGTTTCATGCTTAGTATTTTTCTTGAGACAATTTACACTTCCCTTTTAGTGTCCTCGTGTTACAAAGCGTTTCGTTTTTGTTACACTTTCGACATTTTCAACCTTTTTTGCATTCTATTATGCTATGAGTGCCAAGACAATGTAAACGTTGCTTTTTTACAAACTCCTTTTCTTATCGATGCCGCCTTAAATTTTTGCCATCTATCTGTATCATGTCCGTTTATTGAACATGATCTTTTCTGATGTTAATTTGTTCCTTTTTTGAACAGAATCCACTGCAATATGTAGCTGGTTTATGAAATCCCATAAATCATTTAGTGATTGAATTTCTCGGTTTTTAGTGTACACATGTAGCTCGTACTACTGAAGAGCTTCCGCGAAGTATGATTTGGTCAAAAATTACATCAACTTCCTTGCCAATCCTTGTTTTCCTCATTATAATATATACATAGATACACTCAGTGGCTGTATCCAGAAAGTTCCGAGTCGCATTTCAGATGTTCCAACTGCAGTAGTGTGAAAAGCCGGTCAGCGAATATTTTACGATTATTTTTACACCGCTTACATATAAGTTTCCAGGCTGTCTTATAATTTGGAGCTAAATGGCTGACCATTGTATTTTCATCTCCTCTACGACATGACCTTAGGTAGTTCAGCTTTATTATGTCGCTGATAATTCTGTCGCTTTTGTAATTCTGACATTTTTCTATCGATTTTATTTCATTTCATTTTATTTCACTTATAATGATACTAACAAGGTATTATGATTTGACTTAGACTAGTATTATGAGTATAGGCTTCATAGACTCCTTTTCTGCTTAGATATATGTATGTAAAAATAATGATGGGAGAAAATACATAATAAAAAGCCCGTGATAACTTAAAAGATAAACTTACAATTAGGTGGCAAGGCCAAATCATTTATGCAAGTATGAGGGTGAGTCCTGACATTTGGACAAAAAATTATGCGATAGTCGCGCTAACCTAGTATATACTATTTCAATTTTGGATTGACAATGTAGGTCAATCGTAGAGTGATGCCAAGGAAGGTTTAAGATGAGCTTTAAGATTTTATTTTCGCTGATCTGCAGATGGTTTAAATGAGATTTGGCTATATCAGACCATACTGGTGCACCGTAAAACGATACAGCTTGGAAGACTGACCTGAACAGGAACATATTGTTTTCAAGCTTTAATCTTGAGATTCTTGAGAAATGGGTTCAGAGAGCGAACCAGAGCTTTCATTTTTTTGTTGGTAACGATTATATGGTCCCTAAATGTAAGTTTCTTGTCCAAAGTGATGCCTTAATATTTAACATTAGGTTCCCATTTTACATTTTCCTCCCCTAATCTGATTTCGGTTGTTGGCACATTGATGTCTTTGCTTTTACAACTGAAAAATATAACCTTTGTCTTTTCTTTGCTTACCAAAATTTCCACTTGTAAAAATGCTCGTCTACACAATTGTATGCTTCATGAAGGTTTCTTGTTATATCTGCAGAAAGTGAACCTGGGCGGTTTTTATATCTAGAAATTTCATGCCAGTCAACTTTGAACTAGAAAAATTGCTTTTGATAATATTTTTAATTCTGATAAGGGGATGCACGGTGTTGTGCTCTCTACGAAACCCAAATTGTTCACGTGGAAGAAAATTGTTCGAATCAATAAATTGTATAAGTTTGTCCTTAATTACTTTTTCAGCAGGCATATTTTGTTTCGCAATAGCAATAACCTTGGCACACTTCCAACTTAAAGGAAAGTAGAAGAGCTCTAAACATTTATTGACCAAGCAAGTTTTACTTAACTCTTATCGGACGGAGTGCTTTCAGGCACAAATTGTTAATTCCGTCGATCCCAGGAGACTTCTTTGCCTTAATCCTTTTAAGTAACTGTTTTATGATGCTAGAGCTGAGAAGATATTTTGCCACTTGTAGAGGATGAGATCAGCTGGCTGTCTATCTTATCCTTATCCTTATCCACGCCTTCAAATATTCATGCTTTTAATTAAGTTTAATATGTTCTGTAGACGTGGTTTTGGGGTGAATCTAATGCGTTTCTTAGGTATGCTTAAATCTTTAGCTGCATGGAAAACCTCACTAAATCTATTAATTATGTTGTCAATGTCATCTAGGTGGCATATGGACCTGTCCATATCGGAAAGCGATTTGTTAAAAAAGAAGTCATAAGATAAGTGCGGTTCATCGATGACTTTTAGGTGCACTTGTAGGTGATCTGAATTAAGTATGTTGACTTATCGCGGATTTACTAGGTTTGTTAGGAATATATCCAAGGTTGAAGGTCTGCCAAGTCAACTTGAATAAATATAAGTGTTCTCTGGAAAATATGATAGGTAAAAATTGTTATAGTCAACTTTGGCTTTTAGCAAGTTTCCCACGTGCTGGCTGAGAAAGCACCACGATTAATGACGGCACTTACAGTATACTCCTAGAATGTAACTTCCCTTTAAACTAGTCAGTTTGTGGATATCGGCGTGAAAAAGCGTTTTACTTCTGGAATTTGTTCGACTTCCAGGGATATAGTAAGAGTATATAGATGTCTGTGTACCATATCTATTAAAAATATTTACTTTTTATTTTTTTTTATTATTTTTTAAGGAATATTGCTACCCCTCCCCTCTGTTAAGCAATCGGTCATTTTTATAGCAGTTATATATTGACTTAAGTGGCGTTATTTAACCAGGTTTCTGATACCAGGCAAATGTCTATATTATTATCCGACATAAAGTGACGGAATTTTTTGTTATGATTGTTAGTATGTCAAACTTTAAGAGAGGAAGTGAAATGCAAGTGACGCTATAACAGCAAATTGCTCACACTTAGCTTTACAATTCCCTAATTGGTTAATTAGCTCAAAAGTGAGGGATTTTAGTTCGTCCAGCGAAAAGAGGTCGGTACCACTTAACTTCTGAGGCCTCTCTAAAGTCGATTTTGTTGGATATGTGGTATGACCATTGAGGTTGGGGAAGGCTGTAAAATAAATTAATCGTGGCGCCTGTGAGAAATTCCTAGCCATACTTGCATTGGGTTTGAATTTTTCGCGCAACCTGATGTAGTTTGTACTGCCTGGACACTCCAATAAATTTGCTTTGTGAGAGCCGTGAAAGTTGGCATACTTGACAAGTAGGCTTTCTTAACAATCGACTGTGTTATGGTTTCCAGCGCAGTTCATATTATAAGCTTTAACCATTGGGACGAACCATGGCCAAATATCTGGCAGTTATAGCACTTGGTTATGATGTTCTTCCTTCGTTTTTGGTATTCCCATTTGACTCTGATATGATCAATGACGGTGTAATTTTTCTTCAGCTAGTTAAGACTGATCGACCTATTAACAAAATATACCACATACTGAACTACTGGACCAAGTTGATTGGTCTTTTCCTTTGGATAAGTGTAACGCCGACACAATGGAGATTGCTGATTACTTGTCACTTCACAACCACTGCATTAATATTATCGGGACCTGTGAGCACAGCTTTGTACTGCTGACTGTTCTTAGTTGCAAAGGTGAAGAACTCATGTTAACCTCATTGTAGGTGGCCACAAAATTGAGTGAAATCATTTTCACTTAAACAATCCGATTTGACCCCTATAGCGATTTTTATAATAGAATAGTCTTTAATATTTAATAATTTGCATATGTTATGCAGTTGATCTATACTGATTTAAAGTATCGTAATTGGGGCTACTTTGGATTTATTGACAACGATTTCTGCACTATTGTTGTCGTTATCTGCTTGTTCATCTAGTGCTTGTAGCGGTGGAAAATAGTTGTTGTTGCTCTGCCGTTGACCAGAGTCAACTTTTGGCAGTTTTCTTATCAGTTTCGGCGATATAGCGGAGTCGGCTCTGCTTAACGTTCTCTTTATTTTGTTTATTTCTTTTACTAATGCGCGATGCGGATCACAGCGGCGATGCAAATGTACGTGCGTGCGGTTTGGCAATTCACACTAGACTCATATACTGAGATTATTCTTAAAATTATCGTTCTTATAAACCTAACATGCGATGTTCTTACTATTCTTATCACTATTTTGACACTTCGACCAAACGGGATGCAGTCGATGTTCAGGTGGGATAATGTCATGTACATAAGTAATCATAAATTATCTATTTTATTACGGTGCTTTTTATATAAAACCATCTGTATTTCATCTTATATTATTAATATATATATATATATATCCATGGTTAACGTAAGCTTAAACATTCTGCCAAGGGCCAGTAAAGATTGTGTGATTTGTTTTAAATCTGCATTCATTCTGCAAAAGCGTGGTAAAGGTTAAGACCTGCAGTTTTATTTTTTTTAAGTTTCTAATGTGTGTATTATTATTATTATAATTATTACTAAGGCTAGTCTTAAAGAAGCATGTCCGGAAATGTGATGAAAATTAAAGCCTTTTAACTCAATATAAATTTCTTTCAAATTTTTTATTTTCTTTTTTAAATGTATTTTTGGGCTTGCATTAACTTTTAATGAAGATAATACTTCTTTGTCTTCTGAGTGAATATTATGATATGATACTGATATTTTGTCATCAAGTCTAGCTGTTCAATCTAACCTTATGTTCAAAATTCCTTGCTCGGGCAATTCAATTCACTTTATTTGCGCACTAGCACACGGAATTCTTATTTTGGTATTGCTTGGTACTTTAAATAGCCAACTATTTCTATGTTCTTGATTCGTTACTAATGCCCATTATTAAATTACGTGACTTGAGTCCAAATGCGGATTGATGCTTAATAAATACTTAAATATTTCATTTTAAATTTAAATTATATTATTTCAGTTTTTATTTATATTACAAATTTTAATGTTACTTTCAAATTTTGGTCGACTGTTAATAGTTGACATTAAATAAATAAATAAATAAATAAATAAATAAATAAATAAATAAATAAATAAATAAATAAATAAATAAATAAATAAATAAAAGAGAATACAATACTCCGAAACTTTGGACCCCGGAAATTCTTCTCCGTTAGCGCAGATTCACGAGTCACTCTTTCAAGGAGTTATGTTGGCTAGCTGGAATGGACACATAGAACCCGACCCAAAAAACCCGACCGAGAAAGCAAATCGGACATTTAGTGTCCCGCTCCCAGCTTACTTTAATGCATCAACACAAACAAAAACTTATAGTATGCCATTTCATTCCAGTGAAACTGGTTTACAGTCACAAAGATAGATTGATGCTTCAAATAATGTAAAAATATGTAAAACATAAACTAGAGTCTGAAAAGTTTTCCAGTTTTGATTTAAAAGTCGTAAAATTTGAATCCCTCCGACTTCAAAAAACCACAAAGCTTGGGCTCTTTCTCCAACACTGGAAGAAGTCTGTCAGTTGTAGACTTTTTATGATATAGAAAGAATTACAGTTATCATAAGTCTTTAGTCTTAAGCTGAACTCTCAAATAAATTAGTCTCAAACCAACTTCTCATTAAATCAGACGTGTCGCGGATTATTGAAAATTCTTGATCTATTTACCGCTAACCGCACTCGCCTACGCATGCTTATCTTTATTACAAATTAACTGTTAACAAATTTCGTGCGCAAAGAGGAACACCAAAAAATTCCAACGTGGTGTCTGCTTCGTTCGTGCAGATGAGTGGTTATATGCACTCACAAAAAAAATACAATTATACAATTGGCGCAGCCGGTAGGACGATTAAAATATTGATGCGGTAGCTAGACTATTCAATTCTTTAAATTATTATCCGCTAAAGATCCTTCGCAATTCGTAGCGGTAAAATCGATTCAAGTTTACAAAGTGTAAGACTTGACAGTGAATTCGTGACCGTGAATGTATTCGCATTAATAAACCAACTTAAGAAATTAAGAAGACGCCTTAGATTTCGTCAGAGTATTAAATCCAAAAAGGTTGCTCTAACCCAGGCGAAACAGCTAAGTATGCATTAAGCAGTTACAATAAATAATAATTAAGCAAACAAAAGTTATAAACTAAGTGAATAAAAACTTACGAAATAAAAAAATAAATAATAATAATAAATAATTGACAATTCAAATCAATTTAAAGACACTCTAGAATTTGCCGGAGCTATAAATCCAATACGGTTACTCCAGAAAAAGGCGAAACAGCTAGAAGTGCAACAAACACAAAAAGTTAATGTTTAAGTGGGATCTACAAATAAAATTTATTGCATAAGTGAAACAACAACGAAAATAAAATTAAGTGAAGAAATATCCAAAGGTAAAAATATTTTTTGTGCAATATGACACCACCACCAGCAGCGGAAGCCCCTGTGCCACTTTCCGAAACTAACATGGTCCAAGTCGAGCGCCAAATACATACAGTGGAGAGCTTCCAGGGCGATCCAAATACTCTGTATACCTTCATAAGCCGAATCGATTTTATCTTGGCATTATACTATACGACTGACGAGCGACAAAAACTTATCATCTTTGGTCACATCGAGAGAAGCATCAGCGGCGACGTGATACGAACCATTGGCGTTTCTAACATAACAAGCTGGAGTGATCTTCGACAGCAGCTAATCCTAAACTACAAGCCCCAGATGCCTAACCACCAGTTATTGGAGGATTTTCGCAACACACAATACCGCGGGAACATCCGATCATTCTTAGAAGAGGCGGAACGGAAGCGACAAGCACTAACTAGTAAGCTAGAATTAGAAAATGACCCATCTGAAAATACATTATACACCAGATTAATCAATTCAAGTATAGAAAACCTAATTCAAAAACTACCCACACATATAGAAGAATTGTAAACAATAATATACCAAATTTAAGATCATTAATAAACATACTTCAAGAAAAGGGCCTTTACGAAGAAGCAATTCCCCAAAAAGATAGCAATTCAAAAACAACTGTCATTCCAAATAAGCCACAAAACTATACACATAACAAGCAAACTAATAACCAAACCCCCAGACCCTTCACGCCATTTCAACCATCTCATAATACCCAACTAACATCATATTACTACCCACCAATGCCACCTCAGCCACCTAGAGCTCATTTTATGCCATCGTACCGACCCATTGTTACTTACCAGCAACCAAACATACCGCAACCACCAAGACCAAACTTTTCTAGCCGACAAGACGCATTTGACCAACACAGATTTGGATTCAATAACCCAATACAAAACAACTTCCAAGCAAGGGGAAACATCAATCCAAGTAATAATAGTAATCCAGTAAAGAGACCAAGACCATCAGATAGCGGACAGTCAAAAATGAGTATAGAAGAGACCAGGTATCAAGAAGAAATACAGAATCAATACCAACAATTTTACGGTTCCAAATACCCTAACTACTTAAATTATCATCAAGCTTACGATATTCCAAATCAAGCTTTCGATGTTCCTAATCAACCTTACGATGCTCCTAATCAGGCTTATGACATTTCTAATCAAACAGAAGAAGAACAGCAGGCCCCAAATAACCAATCAGAATTAGAACAGGCCGAAAATTTTTCAGTTATCAGCCCCGGATCAAACCAATACATAATAATTAAATACAAAGGCAACGATTTAAAGTGTCTCATTGACACTGGCTCAACTGTAAACATGCTGACTAAGAACATCTTCAACTTACCCACTCAACAAACAAATCACTTGATACACACTAGTAATGGTTCATTTATCATAAGCAATATGATTACTTTGCCACCGAATAATTCTTTTCCCATAGCTCAGAAATTTCTGATACATACGTTCTCAAATGACTACGACATGCTTATAGGACGCCAAATACTGTCTGAAGCAAAAGCCATAATAAACTACGACACACAAACAGTCACAATGTTTAACAATAAATACAAATTAATTAATTCAATTAACACATTGGAACAAAGTCATTTTCAAGAATTTCAAGAAAAATTATTCCGATTAGATCATTTAAATTCAGAAGAAAAATCTAAATTGATCACACTCTTAAAATTGTACAAAAATATTCAATACCACGAAGGCGCAAGGCTCACATTCACTAACCAAGAAAAACATTCAATTATAGCCACACACAACGCCCCCATCTATTCCAAATTGTATAGCTACCCACAGACCTAAGAAAAAGAAGTAGAGCAACAAGTTCAGGATATGTTAGAACAAGGAATAATACGGGAGAGTAATTCACCATATTGTAGCCCCATTTGGGTTGTACCCAAAAAGACAGATGCATCCGGACAGAATAGATTCCGTATTGTAATCGACTACAGAAAATTAAACGAAGTCACTGTAAACGACAGATACCCTATACCCAACATTGACGAAATATTAGGTAAATTAGGCAGATGTAATTATTTCACAACAATCGACCTTGCAAAAGGCTTCCACCAAATAGAAATGGACCCAGGGTCAATCTCTAAGACCGCGTTTTCTACAAAGTACGGCCACTACGAATTTACTCGTATGCCATTCGGGCTCAAAAATGCCCCAGCTACATTCCAGCGTTGCATGAATAATATTCTTCGCTCACTCTTAAATAAAAACTGTTTAGTTTATTTAGACGACATCATCGTTTTCTCCACTTCTCTTGAGGAGCATTTGCAATCATTACAAGCCGTTTTCGCGAAATTATCACAAGCCAATCTAAAGTTACAATTAGACAAGTGTGAATTTTTAAAACAAAAAACAAAATTTTTAGGGCATGTCGTTACTAAAGAAGGAATAAAACCTAACCCCGAAAAAATTCATGCTATAATAAAATACCCTTTACCAAACAAAACTAAAGAAATCAAATCATTCTTAGGACTCACAGGTTATTATAGAAAATTCATACCCAACTTCGCCGACATTGCTAAACCTTTAACTAGATGTTTAAAAAAAGGATCAAAAATAGACACCAATCAACCCGATTACATAGAAGCTTTCCAAAAATTAAAATTATTTATTTCCGAAGATCCAGTTCTGAGAATACCTAATTTCGAAAGAAAGTTCGTTTTAACTGCAGACACAAGTAACGTAGCCTTAGGAGCTGTTCTTTCCCAAGACGGACACCCTGTTAGTTACATTAGCAAAACTTTAAATGAACATGAAGTAAACTACAGTGCTATAGAAAAGGAGCTTTTAGCCATTGTCTGGGCTACAAAAACTTTTCGGCATTACTTGCTAGGGCGACATTTTAAAGTAGCATCCGATCACCAACCACTATGTTGGTTACACAAACTAAAAGAACCCAACGCAAAGTTAATGAGATGGAAGATTAAACTTTCAGAATATGACTTTGACATAAAATACATAAAAGGCAAAGAGAACTATGTCGCCGACGCATTATCCAGAATTACAATAGCGCAGAAGAAGACAGAAGTAATTTAATAAGTATTTCCGAGAAACCTATAATAATAAAAATACAACATGAGACATATTTCAAAAAACAAGTTACACACATTTCCTACAATAAAATGACAATAGAAAGCGCAAAACAATATTTACTTGATCACTTCTGCACCAAAACTAGTGCCCTGTACATAAATAGTGACGCAGAATTTGAAATAATCCAAAGCGCACTTAAAGAAATTATTAATACCAATCACACAAAAATTATTCGTAGCCTCATTTTGTTAAAAAATATACCTACTTACGTTGAATTCAAAGAATTAGTCCTGACCACTCACGAGAAACTTCTACATCCAGGAATACAGAAAACAACAAAACTGTTTGGCGACATACTATTTTCCAAACAGCCAATTACTTATTCAAAATATAATTAACGAGTGTCACATATGTAATCTAGCTATAACCGAACACAGAAATACAAACATGCCAATGAAAATCACACCCAAACCCGAACATTGTCGCGATAAGTTTGTAATAGACATTTATTCGTCCGAAGGCAATCATTATTTGAGTTTAACTACTAAATTACGAGTAGTCTGTGATGCTTCAGCAAAAACGGCAAATAATAAAAGTCTAAATAAGATTATGTGGATAGGACCAAAAATTCCAAAAGATATCTTTGACATTATAGTAAAATGGCGTAAATGGCATAATGTAGTATCATCGGACATTAAAAAAACGTACCGACAAATTAATATTTCTGAATAATATCAGGAATACTTACATATTATATGGAGAAATTCACCAAGCCAGGAACTTAAAGAATACAAACTAACAACCGTTACATACGAAACTGCATCAGCCTCTTATTTAGCGATCGGAAAGCTAGCAGATATAGCTGATAAAAGCCCTAAATTCAATTATTAAAGATAATATTAAAATATATATCTATATGGACGATCTTTTGACAGAAGCCGATAGAATTGATAATGCCAAAGAAATAGTCTAGCAAATTTCATTCAAATTAGATAAGGTGGGAATGAATAGTCCCACCAAATTAAAGATTGTGAGATATGGTGGGTAGGACCCAAGTGGCTATCTCAACCCAAAGAGAATTGTTCGATAGATAAAGATTCGGAAAATAATCTAGTAATCAACACAGTAATTAAAAATGCAGATAGTAAAATTTTGATTCCGTTATTAGAAAAATATTCTTGTTTTACACGGCCAAAAAGAATAGTCGCTTATTTATTGAGGTTTATTGAAATAAAAACAAAGAAGAAATCATACCCATCTCAATGAGAAAAGACGATCACAAAGAAACTCTTTACGGTGGAATAAATCTAATGCGAAACCATATTTAAAATAGATACTGAATATTTCTTTTAAGAGATATTTTACAGAAATATTTAAGAGAGTGTGTTAGCGAGATATCGACAGTGTGTAGGAGAACAGATAATGGGCAATTTCCCAAAGTACTATATAGAGTAAATGCAGCATATCCGTTTCTAAATACTGGTGTAGACTATGCGGGGCCCCCTTACGTTTGATGTTCAAAAATCGTGGACAAAAAACATACAAACCGTATATCGCAGTCTTCATGTGAATTTTGAGAAATGGAAAGACGAATATTTAAATACTCTACAACGAAGAAATAAGTGGCAAGAAGATGTTTCCAACATAGGAAAGGGACAAATAGTACTATTAAAAGACGAAAATTGTTCTCCATCAAGTTTGCCATTATTAAAAATCGAGGAAGTTCAAAAGGGTGAAGACAACAAAGTTAGAGAAGTAAAAATATGAACTCAAGAAAATCTAATCAAGCAGTTATAACTCTTACGCTTGTGTGCCAAGTATCCAATGCGACATTAACAGCAATAAAAAATTACCACATAGAAAAGACTAATAGTAGCAGTGCAATATATTTTCACCCAAAGGGTGAAGTTGTAAAACACGGACCCGTATTTTGAAATGATAAAAAGGGCAACGAATTAATTAAGAAAATTAGAATCGTTTGCAAAAGACTTCATAGCTTTGAGGATAAATGCAACCTACTCCTAGATAACACACAACGACAAATAATAGAATAGAGAATAGCATAAAGTTTAAAACTTCTTATTTTTGTAAATTATACACGTCACTCCTTTCATCTTCGTTTAAAGTACTTTCCTTTAGTTGGCCAAATACCCAATTTGCAAGCGCGGTAAAGTTGCGATCGTTGTCGATCCATACGTCCGCGTGTAGTTATGATATGATGATCTCATTATTTTCACAATATTCTACTGATTTTGAAGAGTTAGCCCACACCATTGTAAGCATACGAGCCAAATACAATGACTGAACTATATCCATGTTTATCCGTGCTTATCCGTGTGCTAAATGCAAAGACTACTTTTGTTTACTTTTTGGCGAACGTATAATCTAAGTTTTGATCCAAATAGTTCAAGCAAATTTATGGTTTTATCACTGCTGAACGTCCCTACAGGCTTTTCTCCTTCAACCTTTCGTCTTTGCTAATACTGTTAACGATCTTGATCTCATCCCTAATATAAACTGTTTACTTGTATTTGTATTTATTTTAATGCTTTAAAGTGTAAAATATAGCAAATACCTAGCCCATTACTTCTCTTTACCATTTATTTTGTCATTGTTGTGTAATTATTTCTTCGTAACTGCATTTGCCTGTGCATGTATTTTCCTTTCGCTTGACCCAACGGTTCTTTAACTGTTATTTCTTGAATGAGAGGCACAAATATTTTTACTAACATAGGCTTAACGTGGGCATGAAGAAAGAGGAAGTTGCTGTGTGCGACAGCATAAGAAGGGATACAAGCAATACACAGTAAAATGTATTGATGAGGAACTTTATGAGGAACAGGATTTGTGTCGATCATTCATGGTTTGAGTTTTAATAAAGCAAGACATGCCACGTGTTAAAAAACGTTTCACAGACAAGAGTGGGGAACAAAAACTAATTTCCAGTCAGTAGTACACCAAAGGCCAATCCATACCTAAAATAAGTTGTTTTAGGCCTGATAAGGGGGAAACTTTAGAGCGAGGACACTTTATAAGGCAAGCCGTCAAAAACCTCGTCAATCCTCAGTCCTTGCATGATCCACCAGTTACTTAGCCAAACACTTTACCGGAAGCAAAAAACCATAACATATGTTATACGGATGATCCGAGAATCTGGTGGAGAAAGTATTGCTTTCAGCTCTTTGAGAAAAAATTAGGAAAGAATTCTAAGTTTATTTCATTGGAAAGCACTTATCAGTACTGTATTGTCACTTTTACAGTACGCAATAAGGTGATTGACGAAGTTGATACGGTCTTTGAATCATATAATACAATATAAACAAATTTGACCTGGAATAAAAAAAAAAAGGTTCATGTATTTTAATAAAAATCTTTATTATCGCATTTAATTTTTTTTTTTTTTGTTTATTTATTTATTTTATTCGGAAAGATGACTAAGAACAGTCGAAATTAGAACAATATAAAGCTAATCAATAAATTTAAAACATTACCAAATCAATCGTGAAGGCGACAAGACCTTTTTCTTTAATCGTGCTCCGGAGTAAAATAAATAAAAAACAAAAATTTGAATTGTGCAGTGAAGCGAAAGAGACACTGAATGCGATGAAAATCGTACAAATTCATTTCTTTGTGCAACTAATTGTTGTACTTAGGAGAGTTAAGTTCTTTAAACTAATTTAAGAAAACTAACAAAAACAAAAAAAGAAACAATAAAAACAATGAGCTAAAACGACATAAGGGCCGCGCATCAACGTGAGCAAGACGAACGCTGACTCTCTTTGCAACGGAACAACGCAAATTTCTTGTTTGTCTCTTCACAAACCGTAAATAACACCGAGCTTACTGCACACCAAGCGCGGTCACTCACCCCCAATCCAATCAAAACCAATACGCTCAATATGACAACAAACGACAGAGCGCGATCTTGCTCGCCGTCAATTCCAATAACAACGAAACGCTAATGAAGCAAACGATTACTTCCCCCATGCCGAACCTCGCTCCGCAACAAGTGCACACGACAAAATTGTGCACATCAACGGTAACTAGCATAATAACTTCTCTCTCGGGTACAACTGGTACGACAACAACAACTGCAACCATATTACCCGCTCGCCCTATCGCTTCGACAACAACCGCTGCTTCTGCCAAGTCAGCAATGTTCCCTGCACTCCCAGCGAGGAAGTTCGGCCATAGAGACTGGTATGGATCGCTAAATACAAATTAAGCGAAAACTAAGCCCACAAAATTTGTCAAAGGGCAAGCAACCCAAAATAAACCGCAGTAATCCAAATCAAACACCCACTGAAAGTAACAGATTTGCAATTCTCGCAGACGTACTGGATGAACCTGATACTGAAAAAGATATCTACCTAATCGATACCAACATAAACTTCTATACGTATCAACTAAAAAGCAGCAAAGGCCTGCAAGTGGTACTAAAGGGCATCGAAACTGATGTAAAACCTGCTGATATCTCAGAGGCTCTGAAGGAACATGGATTTAACGCGAAGATGGTCATCAACATACTAAACAAGGAAAAGAAGACCTAACCTATGTCCAAAGTCGAACTTGATCCAGATAATAAGGCACTCAAGAAAAACGAAGTGCATCCAATCTATAAACTACAGTTTCTACTGCACCGTAGAATCACGGTCGAAGAGCCACATAAGCGCAATGGACCAGTGCAGTGTGCAAACAGTCAAGAGTTCGGCCATACAAGATCCTACTGTACGCTTCGCCCTGTATACAGAGCTTGTGGAGAACTCCACAGCTTTGTAAACTGCCCTCAAAATAGAGACGACCCCAGCACCAAAAAGTGTGGTAATTGTGGAGACAATCATACAGCAAATTACCGAGGTTGTCCTGTGTACAAGGAACTAAAAAACCGGATGCATCAACGAGTGTCTTCACTACACTCCCAAAATGTACAGAACACATGTACACCCTCCAAATGTAATGGAAACGTAACGCTCGCAAATAAATATACACCCTCTAAAACAAATGAAAACGTAACATTCGCTAGAGCACTTTTAACTGGCCTGGTTAGCCCCGCACCCACAAATCCTATACCACCTTTCGCTTACGCGGAGCAGACACACACACACCAACCAATAATACATCCAATATTGAATCGTTGATAATAAATCTACAAGAAAGCATGAAAGAATTCATGACATTGATGCGCACGACTATGCAAGACCTCATGCGCAATCTTTTGATACAAATGCTTCTATCACAACAATCAAAATAATGTCTTCCCTATTTATGGCACTGTGGAACGCCAACGTCGTTTCACGACACAAACTTGAAATGACTCAATTTCTCCACGATAAGCAAATCGACGTGATGCTACTTGCGGAAACACACCTCACAAGCAAGTATAACTTCCAAATACAGGGATACTCTTTCTACGGCACAAATCACCCAGATGGAAAAGCACTTGGTGGTTCTGGAATCTTAATAAGAAACCGTATTAAACACGTTTTTCGCAATGATTTTGCCAAAAATTACCTACAAGCGACATCTATTAATATATACTCGTGTAGTGGTAATCTAACTCTTGCCGCGGTGTACTGTCCTCTGCGCTTCACAATATCCGAAGACGAATTTATGGGCAATCTCTACTGTAAGTAACAAGCTCGACTTTGTTTCCTCGGGTAGACCTACTTACTGGCCAACAGATCCAAAAAAAACTGCCTGACTTAATTGATTTTGCCACAACAAAAAATATTCCCCGCAATCTGATTTCTGCGGAATCCCTTTCGGACCTATCATCTGACCACTCGCCCGTACTCCTAAATCATCTACAGTGCCCGGATCTTGAGGAGCAGTCATGCAGATTAGCATCATACATAACTGACTGGATAAAATACAAAAAATATATTAGCTATCATATCGCACTAACTCCAAGGCTCAATGACAAAGCTGATGTAGATCATATTGTACACCATCTGGAATCTGTTCTAGTTGCGGCAGCACGTAATGCAACACCACAATCTACAAATGCACCGCCAAAGATAAAAAATACGAACGCACAAATAGAGCAGCTCGTTCTAGAGAAGCGTCGTTTAAGACGAGAATGACAATATCACAGATCGCCATCCGCATAGCAAAAGCTTAAAGACGCCACAAGAAGACTCTCAAAAGCGTTAAAAGAAGAGCAGGACTTTTGCCATCGCAGCTATATAGAGAAACTATCCCCATCGAGCACAAAACACCCACTATGGAGAGCCCACCGCTAGAAACAGTAATGCCAATAAGAAACTCGGCAGGCGAGTGGGCACGCAGTGACGAAGATAGAGCATCCACTTTCGCCACGCATCTTCAAAATGTATTTCAACCAAACCCTGCAACGAACGCAGTCACATTACCGCAGCTAGCAGACGAAAACCAACTGTCGTATTCTCCAATTATATTCAGACCGCAAGATATTGTTAAAATCATTAAATAACAACTCCAAACGAAAAAGTCACCAGGATGCGACCGAATAACCCCGAAGATGATTATTGAACTACCGCACTGCGCAGTCTGTACCATCTGCCAACTGTTTAATGCGATAACCAGACTTGGCCATTTTCTAGAAAGATGGAAAAAATCTGTCATTATAATGATCCCTAAGCCTGGAAATCACACAGTCCCCGCATCATATAGGCGCATGAGCCTACTATCATGCTTATCAAAACTCCTCGAAAAGTGTATCCTATCATATATTATCCCATATCTGAATAACTACAATATAATCCCCGCAGATCAATTTGGTTTCCGCGGAAAACATGGAACAATCGAGCAGGTCAACCGAATAACATTCGTAATATTCGTACTGCATTTTAATATCGGGAGTACTGTTCTGCGATAATTTGTTTTTTTACAGATGTATAAAATAAAACCAAGGCTCCCTAGTTGCACACACAATCTGCTAGAGTCGTACCTTTACAACAGAGCATTTTCAGTGATAAGCAACGCTGCCATATCAGTTGAGCATATCATAAAAGCTGGAGTTCCTCAACGCAGCGTTCTTGGTCCTACTCTTTACATCCTTTATACAGCGGACATCCCCACGAGTAGCCAAATGTTAACATCCACATTTGCTGATGATACCGCGATACTAAGTCGTTCGAAATGCCCACTGCGAGCAGCAGCACAACTTGCTGGACATCTGGCGACTGTTGAGAAATGGCTATCTGACTGGCGAATAAAAATTAATGAGCAAAAATGCAAACATGTTAAGTTTACTTTAAACAGACAAGACTGCCTTTCTTGAGTATTAGTATTAGTAAAGGATTCACAAGGGAGACCGAAGGTGGTCGAAAAGCGAAAGCTTAATAGAACGAAGAGAATGTTCTGAACAGAAAGCATGAAAGTGTGAATTGTAAAGAAAACATAGAATGCGAAAAGGATTATGCAAGGCATAATCAGTGACGCATACCGGAAGATATAGAGGAAGATAGTTTCTAGTAGGTCTATAAGGAATGGAAAAATTTAAGCGACTTTAAAGAGTAGAACAGTCAATGTTGCCGTTTATTAATTTATGAATAAATAAAATAGCTAAAGTTGTTCTACGGTTGGTTAAAGAGGGAAGATTTAGTAGAAGAAGTCTGCTTGAGTAGGAAGGCAACCGAAGATTGGGATCCCAATTAAGACCACGAAGGGCAAAGAGAAGGAATTGCTTCTGTACTGACTCTATGCGGGCCCATAGTTATTATATTGAGGGGACTATACACATGAGCAGTATTCAAGAATAGTCCGAACTAGTGAAACGAAAAGTAATTTCGTGGTGAAAGGATCGTTGAATTTCTTTGACCAATGCTTAATAAAGCCTAGAATGCCTTTGGCAACATTAACAATAGATGTAATGTGTAAGTTAAAATTAAGATTAGAATCAAAAAGGAAACCTAAGTCTTTAACGGTGAAAATGCGTTCTAAAGGAAGAATATCAATGGTATGTACCATGGTATGCCGTTAATCGGCTAAACGTCTTAAATATGCATTTAGTGCAGTTTAGAGGAAGATGGTTGGTTGAGCACCAAAGTTGCATGGAGTTAAGATCATGTTGGAAAATACCAAGTTGAGAAGGCTCTTTATTTGATAATATAAGTTTGACATCGTTAGCATACATTAGTATACGCGAGTGTGATACAGTGGACGGAAGCTCGTTGATGAAAAGTATAAAAAATAAGGGACCAAGGTGGCTGCCTTGGGGTACGCCAGAAGTAACATAGACTGGTCTGGAAATTGCTGATCTAAGTACAACTTTTTGGATTCTACTTTTTAGGTAAGTAGAAATCCACGGTAAAAAGGAGGAATGGAACCCAATACAACGTAGTTTAAAAAGTAAAAGATCATGGTGTATAGAGTCGAATGCTTTACTGAAATCAGTCTAAATGACGTCAGTTTGCATTTTCTGTTGGAACGCATTGTCAATAAGAGATGTAAATTCCAACAGGTTAGTCATAGTGGACCGACTCTTTACAAAGCCATGTTAAGAAGAGGAAATGACAGATTTACAGACATGTTGCAAAGTTGCCGTAATGATATTAACATACAATTTTGGAATAGCAGACAATTTTGCAATACCACTGTAATTAGAAATATCTGATTTACGACCTTTTTTATGGAGAGGTATGATAGATGAGTCTTTCAAAAGAGATGGGAAGACTCCAGTGGCAAGTGATAAATTAAAAAGTTTAAGTAGAGGGCGAATAAGAGACGTGCTACATTCTTTCAAGACACAACTTCGAATGTTATTCGGCCCTGGTGAGTAAGAAAATTTTACAAGTTTTATAGCAATGAGAAGAGAAGACTCACATACCATAGCGAAAATAGTGTTGGATGAGATTAAAGTGTAGGGATAGCGATTATTACAGTGAGGAATAGATGAATAAGTGGACTGAAAAAATTTGGCAAACAAATCAGCGGCAGCTGATTCGCAGTTAGCCTTTTCAATGCCAAGAAAGAAAGAAGATGGGAGGCGTGTGGATTTACGCTTCGAGTTAACGAAGGAGTAGAAGAGTTTGGGATTACTTGAAAATTGATTCTTACATCGGGCGATATAGTTTGTGTAACATTGAAAGTTAAGCAGAAAGAAGTTAGATTTAGCGAATGAGTATTTAGATAAGTCAAGATTGGAGCCAGACATATTCAATTTTTTAAAACATTTAGACTTGATGTTTTACGAAAAGAGTAAGGAATACAGTTATCTAATAGGAGGTGAAGTGTATCGTAGAATCAATGTTTCCACCCACTTATTATAAGTCTCGGTTGGGATTGCCTTCAGTGCGAATGACTTTTAATGGCTTCAATGAACTCATGGCTCGTTCCCTGACGCGGATTTATTAGTTTCGAAAACGAAATAAAAAACAGGGAACCAAATTTGGCGAATGAGGTGGCTGATCAAGGACTCTCGTTTTGTATTTGGCCAAAAAGTCAGCCTTAATCATGCTAGAATTTGACGGTGGTAAAAAATCTGTGAATCCGTGATCACAAATCCGGTTGCTTAAAATGAATTGCTTCACGAAACTTTAGCTAGATTATTGGACGACGCCAGCATTAATACGCCTTATACCCAAAACATTAACCAAAATGTGTTTAGGTGGTTCGTAAGAGATGTTGAGAAATCTCTATGATACCATGACCTTCACTGAATGGATTGTGCCACTTAAATACTTGTTAAAGTGATAAAGTAACACAAACCCTTCTACAACACGTTCAACGATTCCATAGCCGTGATCCTATTTTAACACAACATTATAAGCTCTTTGGTAGTTTCTTTTGCTCATGGTAAGAGTCGCTAGTCAAACTTCTCGCGTTGTAAACAAACAGCTGCCAAACACATATTAATTGTGTTATAGAAATGAAACTCCACACTAACGTAAAAAAAGTTCTGTTATTCTTGGAAAAAACAATTTTATCGATTCGGTTTGTTCGCACAGTTAAAATGGACCAGTCGCGATCAAATTTGATCAGATCAACTGGTAAGCCAAATGCCTTACTGCCCATTACTCAGTCAAACGTATTTTGAGACTCTGAAAAATCAGATGTACTTATTAGCTCAGGAATGTAGAAGACTAAGGAAAATGTACCAAGTGGTTTTCCATTCACTGTCATTGATCCTAAACCAATTAACTGTGCAAGAGGACTTTGTACTTTTCTATACTTTTGTATGAAAAACCTCTGTTTTGCAATCGGTTATTTCTATAGCAAATATATATTGCATATATTGACTTAAAAGGCGCTATTTAACCAGGTTTCAAATACCAGGCAAATGTATATATTATTATCGGACGTGAAGTGACGGAATTGTACTATTTGTTATGATTGTTAGTTTGTCAAACTTTAAGAGAGAAAGTTAAATGCAAGTGAGGTAATAACAGCAATTGCTTACTCTTGTTTTTATAATTCCCTATTTGGTTAATTAGCTCAAATGTGAGGGATTTTAGTTCGTCCATCGAAAAGAGGTCGGTACCACTTAACTTCTGAGGCCTCTCTAAAGTCGATTTTGTTGGATATGTGGTATGCCCATTGAGGGTGGGGAAGGCTGAAAAGAAATTTCATCGTGGCGCCTGTGAGGAATTCCTAGCCATACTTGCTTTGGGTTTGAATTTTTCGCGCAAACTGATGTAGTTTGTACTGCCTGGACACTTCAATAAATTTGCTTTGTGAGAGCCGTGACAGTTGGCATACTTGACAAGTAGGCTTTCTTGACAATCGACTGTGTTATGGTTTCCAGCGCAGTTCATATTATAAGCTTTAACCATTGGGACGAACCATGGCCAAATATCTGGCAGTTATAGCACTTGATTATGATGTTCTTCCTTCGTTTTTGGTATTCCCATTTGACTCTGATATGATCAATGACGGTGTAATTTTTCTTCAGCTAGTTAAGACTGATCGACCTATTAACAAAATATACCACATACTGGACTACTGGACCAAGTTGATTGATCTTTTTCCTTTGGA
The DNA here is from genome assembly GCA_035045065.1 of Hirtodrosophila trivittata. NCBI lineage: Eukaryota > Metazoa > Arthropoda > Insecta > Diptera > Drosophilidae > Hirtodrosophila > Hirtodrosophila trivittata. Next base: position 69,465 of record JAWNNK010000196.1, on the reverse strand, counting down.
TAAGTGTTACACCGACGCAATGGAGATCCATGCTGATTAGTTAGCACTTCACAACCACTGCATTAATATTATCGGAACCTGTGAGCACAGCTTAATACTGCTGACTGTTCTTAGTTGCAAAGGTGAAGAACTCATGTTTACTTCATTGTAGGTGGCCGCAGAATTGAGTGAAATCATTTTCACTTAAACAATCCAATTTGACTCCTATAGCGATTTTTATAATAGAATAGTCTTTAAGTTTTATTAATTTGCATATGTTATGCAGTTGATCTATACTGATTTTAAGTATCGTGGGGGTGCTTTGGATTTATTGACAACGATTTCTGCACTATTGTTGTCGTTATCTGCTTGTTCATCTAGTGCTTGTAGCGGTGGAAAATAGTTGTTGTTGCTCTGCCGTTGACCAGAGTCAACTTTTGGCAGTTTTCTTATCAGTTTCGGCGATATAGCGGAGTCGGCTCTGCTTAACGTTCTCTTTATTTTGTTTATTTCTTTTACTAATGCACGATGCGGATCACAGCGGCGATGCAAACGTACGTGCGTGCGGTTTGGCAATTCACACTAGACTCATATACTGAGATTATTCTTAAAATTATCGTTCTTATAAACCTAACATGCGATGTTCTTACTATTCTTATCACTATTTTGACACTTCGACCAAACGGGATGCAGTCGATGTTCAGGTGGGATAATGTCATGTACATAAGTAATCATAAATTATCTATTTTATTACGGTGCTTTTTATATAAAACCATCTGTATTTCATCTTATATTATTAATATATATATATATATATCCATGGTTAACGTAAGCTTAAACATTCTGCCAAGGGCCAGTAAAGATTGTGTGATTTGTTTTAATTCTGCATTCATTCTGCAAAAGCGTGGTAAAGGTTATGACCTGCAGTTTTATTTTTTTTAAGTTTCTAATGTGTATATTATTATTATTATAATTATTACTAAGGCTAGTCCTAAAGAAGCATGTCCGGATATGTGATGAAAATTAAAGCCTTTTAACTCAATATAAATTTCTTTCAAATTTTTTATTTCCTTTTTTAAACTATCTAGTTCTGCCGAATGATGGACTGGGGAAAACTTTGCTGGGTCCCAAATTATTATTGGCTTGCATTAACTTCTCCTTAGTGTAATGAAAATCATACTTATTTGACACAATTTTGCCCTATTTATTACTTTTTTTGCTTTCCTCTTCAGTGGCGGTTCGTGCGCTCTTATACACACATTCATTCTATTATGCTCCGTACGCTCCTAACTTCTACTTATGGCTATGTCTTCTCGGCGGCCATGGGCAGCTTTATCTGCACCGCCTCTATGATCTTAGCATGTGTGGTTTGGTCAGCGGGGTAGAGCGTCCAATGTTGCGGCATGCTGCGCCCGTTGTTGCCGCCGTCGATAGCTTTCGCGATTGCTGATCGTGACCGCCATCTCGAATCGGTCGACCTTGGTGGGGTCTTCTCCTCGCCTCTGCCCCTCTTTTCCGGCGTCCTGGCGATCCCTGCGCGCTGTTAGAAACATTGCCTTCACCCGCCGAAACCTTCTCCTAAAGAGGGGATTATCCCCGTTATGTCCGTTGTCGCTTCGGAAGCGGACGTTTTAGCCGCTGGAGCTCTTCTCGTTTGCCGAAGGGCTAACATCCGTTCGCACGTGACAGTTGTCACCGGATGACGACGACGCCGTCATGGATTTCTACTTGCTTTTTTTCGAACTGGTGAATTGGTGCAGACAGCTGGGACGTGGTTCGCCTCCTTGCCTCCGTTGCTCGTACCCGCAGCCCACTCGTGGGTCTCGGCAGTTGTACGGCCTTCGGGACGAGAAATTCTGTGCCAGCTCTGTGTCGTCGCTGGCGCCATCCTCTACCCTGGCTCTGTCGGCCCATTCCTCCCACCCCGCGTCTGAGTCCTCGTACTTACGCCCGTCGTCGGAATCATCGCAGCTGATGACAGTATACTCTCCAGTTCTTTTCCTCTTTATTTGCAAAAAGCACTATGTTGGGGGATACGAAGCCTATCACTGTATATGGGCCGTCGTACTTTGGTGCCAACTTAGCCGTTAGTCCGTCTGCCACGTTAAAGAGGTAATGCTGCTTCTGTAGCACCTCATCCCACACCTTAGATCTCCACTCTCGTCGCCTCAAGTTGTAATAACAGCTTTAGTCGATTGACTCGTTGTGCAGGTTACCTCGGACTATCTCAAAAGTCTCTTTCAGTCCTTTCTCCTGAGGTGTCTGAGTGACACACGCAGGTCCTTTGGTGAACTCGTCGTAAAACGACTCGGGAAGTCGGGGTTCTCTACCTTGAACTAGGAAGGCGGGTGAGAATCCTGTAGAGTTGGCTATAGTCGAGTTCACTGCTAACGATATCTCTGGTAGTAACGAGTCCCATTCGTTCTGTCGTTTCTCTATTAGCTGGGCTATCATCGTTTTCAGCGTTCGATTGGTTCTCTCGGTGGGATTCTGTTGTGGTTAGTACGGAGCACTGTGTTGAATCGCGACCCAAATTGATGCCATATACGACCTGAAGTCCTTGCTAGTGAACTGTGTTCAGCGACAACGGTTTGGTCAGCTTCCGGCTGGCGTACGCTATCACTCTCTCCTCTTCATTTATTGTCTGTGTTAGTGACTTCCTTTTGAAATCCGGGCACGATAGCACGTCGGTTAGCATTTAGATTACTGAACGATACCTGGCACTCTTCATCCCAGCTCCATTACACGCCCTTCTTCAACGGTATCGTCATTGGTTGTACCACCGTCCCAAATGCTGGCACCGCTCCTTAGAGTTTGTGGGTGCCTTCATCTGCTATATACCTTCGCTGGATCCGTCCGCGCTGACAACGTGACCTAAATACACCAACCTTCTTTAAAGAAACAGCACTGATTTTTATCAAGTCGTAGATTCGCCGCTCTAAGCCGGCGGAACACCTCTCGCAGGTGCTCTACGTGAACGCATGTGGCTCCAGTTCCGGTCCGATTACCGAGTCCTATGCTCTTTAAAATGTTGCTCCGCCGAGTGTAAGCCGAATGGCATTACGCACCACTGCAACATTCCGTTCCCAGGAACTGTAAATTCTGTGGTCTTTCTGCTATCTCGTGCCATCGGAATCTGCCAATGTCCATGCTTCAAGTCCAGAGTTGAGATGTATCGTGCATGTTGAAATTAATTCCTTGCCATTTTCCATACAAGAAGTAAAGGACGCCGAAAAACAGCAAGATGTTCACATCATTCATTCAGACTGCCAGAAATTCACCATTCAAAACCCCATTTACACGAGTCCAATGTAATTTTAGCTGTTGGCAGTGGCCCTGCCCCGGGCGTTGGACGTGAAACTGCAGCCCCATCTTCTTCTTCAAATAATTCTTGGGAATTTGGCAGCAACAAATTCCTTGCACTGTCGGGATTGTGGTATCACGCACACATTGATGTGCCGTTGGTTTTGGTTAAGTGCCGTCTGCAGGTGGATCTAGCCATATATAAGAGTCTTGTCATTGTTTTAAAAATCACCGTAACTGAAGAAGATGATCGTGGCCTTGTCAAGGGTTGGTTTCCCTCCTTAATTGGTTAATCAGCTCAGTGTCTTTGCAAGTTCGGTTGAGCTTTTCAAGATTAAGTACACCAAAATTCTGGGCGATGAGAAAGCTTATTTGCACCGTGCCTTGTATTTGGCTGCATCGGCTTCAGCTGAGTTTATTGCTGATGTTGCGCTAGCACCATTTTAGGTTAACAAGGTGAAGATTTAGACCATGCCCGGCTTTGCTAATACGTTCCGCAAGGCAGTGCCCACAATGTTAAGGGAGGAGGGCGTTTCTGCTTTCTACAAGGGAATGGTACCCCAATGGATGCGTCAAATGTTATACACCAAGATGAAGCTCTCCTGCTTTGAGCGTACCGCGGAATTACTATACAAATATATAGTACCTAAATCTCGTGCAGATTACAGCAAGGGAGAGCAACTGGTTCTGACATTTGCTGCTGATTACAATGCTGGTGTCTTCTGCGCCATTGTGTCGCATCCTGCTGAAATGGTTATCTCCAAGATCAACCAGGCGAAGGGCTCAACTGTATTGGGAGTCGCAAAATCCTTGGGGTTCATAGGTATGTGGAATGGCTTCATGCCACGTATCATCATGATTGGTACCCTGACTGCTCTGCAATGGTTCATCTACGATGGTGTCAATGTCGCTTTGGAAATTCCCCGTCCACCACCACTGGAGATGGCTGCCAGCCTGACGGCCAAACACGACAAGAGCAAGTAAATTGTTCAACAGGCACGGGATTCCAAACACAACAAAAACAACATAGTTCAGTAAGTTTTTTTTTTATCAAAGCAACAACTTTAAATTATCAAGTCAAAATCGAAGTTACGAACAAGCAATAGACCCAAACCGAGAAGGACGGAGAATCTGGCACTCGACGACCACATTGTCAGATTTCAATTGTTAATTTTTTTAATAATTTTAACTTCATTTCCAATGCAATATGCACTGGTATATGACCAATCCACCATTTCAAGCTATCTAACTATCTGTGCATTTTCAGTGCTTCAAAAATACATACTTAATTATATAAACCATCAATGCTTTTCTGTTTTTTAAAGAATTCTTTGAATCTGAAAAGATTTTATTATCCACATCTACACATACTTATTATGGCATCATATATCTTATATTTGTACGCCATGCACTCCATAGAATAAATCAATTTGCTTATTTGTTACTTTTCACTTCCAAGAATAATAAAACGCCACTTAGATAAACATTTTCAATGGAAATAAAAACAACACCTACACATACTGAATAAAATACATGTCTCAACTTCTAGAGGATGTTGTTGATCCTTGGAACTGGGTACGCATCAGGCAACGAGGTGGTGTTGAGCTGACGGTAGTCAATACACAGGCGCCACTCGCCCGTCTTCTTTTGTTTTGAAGGTTCCACCGCTCCGGACTGGAGCCACCGGTCCACCTGATCGTCTATCATCTAAAGAATTGCCGGGTTCTCCGCTATGTGGGTCACTCCTTTCAGGTCATCGAACAAGACCAACTCCGTCTGTAGAAATTCGCGCACTTCGACTCCAGGGTGTCCTCGTCTGTCGCGTTACTGTCCAATTCCATTTCCTTGCTGCTCCTAAAACCGGCCAGTCCCTCCTGGGTCATCTCTTCATCGTGCTGATTTGTTATATTACTTTCTGAATCGCTCTCCGGTCTCTCGACGTACCTTGGAGTCGGCACCTCGCGTACCTCGCATCGTGATCCGTGCCCAGTGTGATCTCCGCTTTTCCACATCGAAGGCTCCCCCTACTATTCCTATATCCTCTTTATATACTCGTCTGCCAGCTTAATACCTTACCATGGTTCCTTGCGCCTCCATTTCTTTGGCGCAATACGCCCTTATGGAGCTGTTAGAGGCCTCCGTGTCCACTGTAGCTGTGGTGACTGCTCCAGCTAGCCTAATGGTGTCAGTGACACGTCCTGCCTCCATCCGTAGTGGACACTCTAAATCTCGAGATTGGGGATTCCGACATCCACTCGTTCCCGCTCCAAGTAGCGTCGCTGCCCGTTTTCCGTCTTGCAACAGTTCCTACTGGCTTCACCCGTTACGCCAACCCTCCTACAGAAACACATACGGCGACTACAACATTCCCGCGCGAAGTGGCCTGTCCGCACTTGAAGCATATCAGCTTGGCCTTTCCCGTTGCCCGTCGGTCTTTCGTTGAAATGCGGTCCCGGTCGTTCGTCGCGACTCCTGAGTATGGCCTGGGTGTTGATATGCTTTACTGCTGGACCTCTCCTGAATGGGTTCCATGGGCCGCCACGATTGCTTCCTCCCTCGTGTCCGCTCGGCTGCAGAACCCGCCAGCTGTTTTCTGCGTATGACGCGACTCTCGGCTGCCTGCGGCTATCGGCTTGTTCTGAGTCGTTGGGTTGCAGCTTTATTCGTTCGCACTCCACTGCTTACTGGGTCAACTGCTGTATCTTTGACAAATCTGTTGGCTTAATGTACATAAAATACTTCGGAGCGATGTTTTCATAAGCCCGATCGACTTCTCGGCCTGCACTATATCCCGCACGCTGCATAAGGGTACGGAGTTCTAGTAGGAAATTCTCGCCTCTACGTTTGTGTCGCATTCTTGTTTCGTCCTCCAGCTGGGATGATTACCGCGCCAGCAGAAAAAATTCCTGGAACCTCGAACGGAATTCCTCCCATGAGGCCTCACGAAGTCGGCTCGTGTGCAGCCACATCGCTGCCCTGCCCGTCAGGGTCTCGCCCATCGCTGTAGGTAGCCTGCCCACGTCTATGTTGTATGCGCTTGCCCTGTATTCAATCTCCTCTATGAACGAGAGAGGGTCCGTCTGACTGTTGAACTGAACTCCCCATTTCCAGACATACTCGTGAACGACCATTGAGTGCCGTGTGAAATGGTGGCTTGTAGCCAGGTCAGCTTTACAAGAATACTTGTAAAATGGGTTCTACCCGTGTAGCTAGGTATGTGGAGTTGACGAGAGAAACTCAAAATGGCGGTGTATTATATAATCAAAAATCTTATTCAGCTTATTAGTCTACAGGGTATATATTAGTCTATAGTCTAGATTAAGAAAATGTGAAGGAGTAGCGACGTTATCGCACTGCGTTTGGTTTATCTTAGTGTGGTGTATGCCTACACTAAGAGATACCTTGCTTGGCGCGAAAACGGACAACTGATTACTTTTCGTGCTGCGAGCGTCTGGTAGCGGTCACGAAAAATCGTAAGAGGATCGGCCGATTAACGGGCCATTCACAAAGAGCGTGGAACACCATACGATTGTGCCATAAAGGCTATAGCGCTCTTTCGCTATTGGTATACAGAGTATAATAACTACGAACGATGATGGTGTACTTTTTTGTGAACTTTATTGGGATTTCTCTTTCTTTGTCACTGACACTTTCGCGGTCATTGACACTTTAGCTAATCGCTACAACACGGCGTCATTGCTCCCCCACTGTGCCCAATTAATAACTTCACTTTGGTTTCCTTTTATATTAACCTTCATTCAATTGCGCTCTCAGCTTCTACTTACGGATATGCTTATAAATATATATATATATATATATATATATATATATGTATATACTTCTATTAAGCTTATGAAATAAAAAAATGTAAGCTTAGCCCGGCCTTACAATGGTCAGGGGGTATTATTTAATGCAAGAATTTGGAAGAACAATAAGTATTAGTTGTAGTATGTACAATAAGTATTACAAAAAGTGATAGAAAAGCGAAAGTTTGATTGACCAAAGAGAATGTTAAGAAGGAAAAACATGGAAATGGGAGTTATAAAGTGTACATAAAATGCGAAAAGGATTGTGCAAGGCATAATCAGGGGTGCATTAAGGAAGATATAGAGGAAGATAGTTCCTTGTTGGTCTAGAAGGAATTGAGAAATTAAGGTTGCTTAAAGAGTAAAGCACTCTGTGTTACCATTTATTAAATTATGAATAAATAAAGCAGCTAGAGTTGCTCTATGGTTAGATAAAGAGGGAAGATTTAAAAGTAAGAGTCTACTAGATTAGGGTTTATTTAGCATCGTTAAATTATTTCGACCATCGCTTAATGAACCCTAGAACGCCTATGGCAACAATAATAATAGATGAAACATGTAAGTTGAAATTGAGCCTAGAATCAAAAAGAACACCTAAGTCTTTTACAGTAAATATACGTTCTAAACGAAGGTTACCAATGGTATATGCACTCCAAAAGTAACATAGACTAGTCTAGAAATTGTTTATCTGAGTACAACTTTTTGGCTTCTATCTTTCAGGTTAGTAGAAATAAAAGGTAAAAAAAAGGGAGGGAACCCAATAAATTAATTTAAGAAGTAATAGATTATGTGTACAGAGTCAAGTGCCTTACTGAAGTCAGTGTAAATGACGTCTGTTTGCATTTTCTGTTGGATCGCATCGTAAATAGAAAATAAGAATTCCAAGAAGTAAGTCGTTGTAGAAAAACTCTTTACAAAGCCATGTTAAGAAGAGGAAATAACAGATTTACAGAGTTGTTGCAAAGTTGTCGTAAATATATTTTCATACAGTTTTGGAATAACAATTTTGCAATACCTCTGTAATGAGAGATATCAGACTTACCACCTTTTTTAAGGAGTGGTGAGTCTTTCAAAACTAAAAACTCCACAGTCCCGAATAATTTTCGTCATTCCCTTCGGTCGATTTTATAATTTTTGGGCCCACGTTCACAAACAGTTAAATAAAAATTTGGTAGATGAGAGGCTATAGGTAAACAAAGACGAACACGGTGTCGACTATTTACCCAGAAAGTCCCCTCACTCTAGAAAAATTACCTTGGGCGCACAAAAGCCTCCGGCACTCTTTGACGGTTCCGTGAGTAATGCACTAGCTGAACAAGCTGGTATCATGAAAACTCAGAGCTCAGATCTGCCTACTGCTCTAGTCTTAGCCAAGGAAGCAGAGGTAAGCAATGATAGAAGCTTTTAAGGAACGGAATTTAAAAACTCAGCAGAAAACCAATAGACACTTCAATGACTATTCTGAGTCCCTAAAAAGTAAGCCTATGGATGTTGATCCGATATCATCCTTATTCAGGCAACCCGCAACTAGCCTTAAAAAAACCAAAGTCCAGAACATCGTGCTTACCAACCTCAAGTGTCTAACAGAAGAAAGCATCGAAAAGAAACCATCGTCAAAGAGTTTCCAACATAAGGCAGCATGCCACTAACGATAACGAGTACGAATGTGATGACTTGGGTTCAGCTGTAGCAGACGAGTAAAACGACAAACAGAACGAGTCTTTTGCTAAAATCGTCACTCTAAATTTTGTAGGGGTCACTACCGGCTGCCGTACATCACGTAGAAGTATGCTGGCAGAACATTAAAGATTCAAATAGATACTGGTGCGACAAAAATAAATAGATAGTCTTAAACATGTACATTTAGTTGTTTCCTCTTTTACGGTGGGCTCCATCTACCTGTATATAAAAATCTGAAAAAAAAATGTCAATATTTGCGAAGTAACCCCACCATATGTCAACAATTTGTTCAAAAATATGATTCTTAAGAGAATCACAGTTTTCTCTGCTACCAAAGCTCTCCTTTCATACGACATGTCTGTTATTGTAAACATCTGCACTATAACCAAAGACCCAGATTACTTAAAATGGTACCCGCTTTAAATAGCTGCAAAAGATTTCGTCAACATCAAAATGAAAATTCACTGCACAAGAGTTTTCGGCTCTTGGTTCCTTAGCGACGCAACACCAAAAAAATAGTGAAACAGATAAAATGAACAATAATGGCACGTTGGCTCTTATTTTATTTGTTTATCAAATCGATCTATATTCTGGTGTTTATAACTCGTTACTTTAAAATCTGTAAAGTTAAGCCTGTTAGATAATACAAAAATAAGAGCACTTTAATTATACGAACCCTAGTCTCTTGATAGCGAACGAACAACTGAATGCACAAGGAATAAATACACAAAGCAGCAGGCCAAAGCCCAGCTTGCTATTGTGCATGCGTTGTTGTTGTTTCTTCACAAGTATTGTAGTTAAACTTACCTTACAGTTATTTTTCCTGTATTTATTGATGCAACCGCGGCCCCTGTTGTAAGTTGCATGCGTTGCGTTTATATTGTAAATAAATCGAATTCTCCCATGAAACATCCGCAAAAAATCCAGCCCCTCGCAGTGAATGCAAAAAAAAATTCATTCACTCTTCTTCTTACCACACTGCACTTTTTGCCTAATCCTTATTTTACCAATCGGTAACCTGTATGTAAAACCCAAAACTGTGAAAAATAAAACTCGATGGCAATTCGCTAAAAGCATACGCGACTTGTGATTGTGACTTGTGACTACTTGCTGGTAGCAATCTTCCCAACATAGATAGTTGGTAAAAATAAATGCGACTGATTTTCAAAGAATCGTCTTGAAATCGACTTCAGGAAGCTCAATGAGCTGACTGTAGACAATTTATATTCAATGCAAATCATTTCCATGATCCTATTCAACATCGGTAGAGCAATATATTTAACCAGCTTGCTAAAGCGATTATGAAACGATTGCCATTACCGGAGAGAAATACGAATTTTGGTAGGGACTTAATAATATTCTTCGCGAACATATAGGTAAATCATACTACGTTTATGTGGACCACGTAGCACGAGTAGTTTTCTAAAAAAACAAAGGTAACCACATTAACTGGCCCAAGAAGGCAAACCTATTCATAGATTTCTCGAATGTTAAGAAACAGAGAAGTAATGCTATTCTATCCATTGTATGGGCTGTGGGTAAACTTCATCAGTATCTCTATGTTACCTTCACATATTGGTATACAGACTACTAACCCCTTACCTATGCAGTCTCTGATAAAAACCGGAATTACAAGCTTAGGAGTCAATCCATTATCGAAAGAGAACTTTGTAGCTGGATTTTTGTCTCTCCAGAATATATATGCTTTCTAGCATAAATCCGACTATGACGCCGTTACCGTTCATAGTGAGCAATCACCATCGAATCCTCTGACAAAATACCTCAACTCCAATAAAACCAACAAATTTTTTTTTTTTTGTTTTTACTTTGCTTTATTTATTGGATCTTCTCTTACGAGACTAACAATAATTTTACAAATCTAACAAAACTATATTAATTACCAATTACATTTGCAACTGCTTAGAGTCTACTGGCCCTAAGTATTTATCGTTGGGCTAGAATGTCGTTGCGGCGAAGACGAGATCGGCTAGAAGACCGTGTTAGATCTCTTGCAAGATGATTTGGATGGGCAGAGAGCTTTGTGAGGTACTTTTCTTTTATCTGGACTACGACGTCTCTGACTAGAGAAATGTTCAGGTATCTATGGATGTATTCGTTCCGAACGTACCACGGTGCCCCAGTGATCGTTCTCAGATTGAGCCCTTTGGATCATGTCAATACTGCTGCTGCTAGCATTTCCCCAGAGCTGGCAGCCGTAGGTCCAGATCGGTTTGAGGACGGAGTTATAAAGCAGAACCTTATAGTCCAGGCTAAGGGGTGATCGTGCGTTGATAAGCCAATGGAGGCTGTTGGCCCTCAGCTTTAGTTGCGTCCTTTTAGCTTCAATGTGCCTGCGCCAGGCGTCGGTCAAGGTGTACTCCAAGATACGTTTCTTCTAGTGTAACTGAAGGGCAGTCTTGTTTGTTTAAAGTAAACGGAACATGCTTGCATTTTTGCTCATTAATTTCGCCAGATGTCCAGCAAGTTGTGCTGTTGCTCGCAGTGGGCATTTCGAATGACTTAGTATCGCGGTATCATCAGCAAATGTGGATGTTAACATTTGGCTACTCGTGGGGATGTCCGCTGTATAAAGGGTGTATAGCGTAGGACCAAGAACGCTGCCTTGAGGAACTCCAGCTTTTATGATATGCTCAACTGATATGGCAGCGTTGCATTTCACTGAAAATGCTCTGTTGTAAAAGTACGACTCTAGCAGATTGTGTGTGCAACTAGGGAGCATTGTTATTATTTTATACATCAGTCTATCTAGCCAGACTCTGTCTCTTGGGCCACGTCCAAAAATATCGCAGAACAGTACTCCCGATATTCAAATGCAGTACGAATTCGGTTGACCTGCTCGATGGTTCCATGTTTTCCGCGGAAACCAAATTGATGTGCGGGGATTATATTGTGGTTATTCAGATATGGGATAATGTATGTTAGGAGACATTTTTCGAGAACTTTTGATAAGCATGATAGTAGGCTTATGGGCCTATATGATGCGGGGACCGTGTGATCTTTTCCAGGCTTAGGGGTCATTATAATGACAGATTTTGTCCATCTGTCTAGAAAATGGCCAAGTCTGGTTATCGCATTAAACAGTTGGCAGATGGTACAGACTGCGTGAGGTAGTTCAATAACCATCTTCGGGGTTATTAGGTCGCATCCTGGTGACATTTTCGTTTGGAGTTGTTCTTTAATGATTTTAACAATCTCTTGCGGTCTGAATATAATTGGAGAATACGACAGTTGGTTTTCGTCTGCTAGCTGCGGTAATGTGAATGCGTTCGTTGCAGGGTTTGGTTGAAATACATTTTGAAGATGCGTGGCGAAAGTGGATGCACTGTCTTCGTCACTGCGTGCCCACTCGCCTGCCGAGTTTCTTATTGGCATAACTGTTTCTACCGGTGGGCATAGTGATGGATGGGCTCTCCATAGTGGGTGTTTTGTACTTGATGGGGATAGTTTCTCTATATAGCTGCGATGGCAAAAATCTTGCTCTTGTTTTAACGCTTTTGAGAGTCTTCTTGTGGCGTCTTTAAGCTTTTGCTTTGCGGATGGCGACCTGTGAGATTGCCATTCTCGTCTTAGACGACGCTTCTCTAGAACGAGCTGCTCCATTTGTACTTTCGTCTTTTTTATCTTTGGCGGTGCATTTGTAGATTGTGGTGTTGCATTACGTGCTGCCGCAACTAGAACAGATTCCAGATGGTGTACAATATGATCTACATCAGCTTTGTCATTGAGCCTTGGAGTCAGTGCGATGTGAGAGCTTATATATTTTTTGTATTTAATCCAGTCAGTTCTGTATGATGTTAATCTGCATGACTGCTCCTCAAGATCCGGGCACTGTAGATGATTTAGGAGTACGGGCGAGTGGTCAGATGATAGGTCCGAAAGGGATTCCGCAGAAATCAGATTGCGGGGAATATTTTTTGTTGTGGCAAAATCAATTAAGTCAGGCAGTTTTTTTTGGATCTGTTGGCCAGTAAGTAGGTCTACCCGAGGAAACAACGTCGAGCTTGTTACTTACAGTAGAGATTGCGTTATACAGTTGCTTTCCTTTTGGGGTCACAAGACGAGATCCCCAGTGCGTGTGCTTGGCATTGTAGTCACCTGCTGCTATGAAACGTTCGCCTAGCGTGCTTAAGAAACCCATAAATTCGTCTTCGGATATTGTGGAGCGCGGAGGACAGTACACCGCGGCAAGAGTTAGATTACCACTACACGAGTATATATTAATAGATGTCGCTTGCAGGTTACTTTTGGCAAAACCATTGCGAAAAACGTGCTTAATACGGTTTCTTATTAAGATTCCAGAAACACCATGTGCTTTTCATCTGGGTGATTTGTGCCGTACAAAGAGTAGGCCTTTTTTTGAAGTTATACTTGCTTGTGAGGTGTGTTTCCGCAAGTAACATCACGTCAATTTGCTTATCGTGGAGAAATTGAGTCAGTTCAAGCTTGTGTCGTGAAACGCCGTTGGCGTTCCACAGTGCCATACGTAGGGAACACATTATTTTGATTGTTGTGATACAAGCATTTGTATCAAAACATTTTGATTGCGCATGAGGTCATGCATAGTCGTGCGCATAAATGTCATGAATTCTTTCATGCTATCTTGCAGATTGATTATCAACGATTCAATGTTGCTTTGTGGATATATTATTGGTCGGTGTTTGTGTGTCTTCTCCGCGTAAGCGAAAAGTGGTATAGGACTTGTGGGTGCGGGGCTAACCAGGCCAGTTTTAAGTGCTTTAGCGAATGATACGTTTTCATTTGTTTTAGAGGGTATATATGTATTTGCGAGCGTTACGTTTCCATTACATTTTGAGGCTGCAAATGTACTTTGTATATTTTGGGAGTGTAGTGAAGACACTCATTGATGTATCCGGTTTTTTAGTTTCTTGTACACAGGACAACCTCTATTTTGAGGGCAGTTTACAGAGTTGTGAAGTTCTCCACAAGCTCTGCATACAAGGCGAAGCGTACAGTAGGATCTTGTATGTCCGAACTCTTGACAGTTTTCACACTGCACTGGTCCATTGCGCTTATGTGGTTCTTCGACAGTGATTCTACGGTGCAGTAGAAACTGTAGTTTATAGATTGGATGCACTTCGTTTTTTTTGAGTGCCTTATTATCTGGTTCAAGTTCGACTTTGGACATAGGCTGGGGCTTCTTTTCCTTGTTTAGTATGTTGATGACCATCTTCGCGTTATATCCATGTTCCTTCAGAGCCTCTGAGATATCAGCAGGCTTTACATCAGTTTCGATGCCCTTTAGTACCACTTGCAGGCCTTTGCTGCTTTTTAGTTGATACGTATAGAAGTTTATGTTGGTATCGTTTAGGTATTTGGTCAGCAGTCTGTTGTTATCTTCGGTTTTAACTTGCACTTTGGTCTCGTGAATAATTCCTTTGGTTAGGGGAATTATATGAAAATTACCTTTTCCAATCAGGTGTACTATTTTGTTAACGAGAGCATTAGAGCTTATCTCTCTGATGTATATTGGTGGCGGTTTTGGCTTTTTACTGTCTTTTGCAGTATCAGGTTCATCCAGTACGTCTGCGAGAATGGCAAATCTGTTACTTTCAGTGGGTGTTTAATTTGAATTACTGCGGTTTATTTTGGGTTGGTTGCCCTTTGACAAGTTTTGTGGGCTTAGTTTTTGCTTAATTTGTATATAGCGATCCAGTCCAGATACAGTCTGTATGGCGGAACTTTTTTTCGCGGGGAGTGCAGGTAACATTGCTGACTCAGCAGAAGCAGCGGTTGTTGTCGAAGCGATAGGGCGAGCGGGTAATACGGTTGCAGTTGTTGTATTCGTAGCAGTTGTACTCGAAAGAGATGTTACTATGCTAGTTACCGTTGATGTGCACAATTTTGTCGTGTGCACTTGTTGCGGAGTGAGGTTCGGCATGGGGGAAGTACGTATTTCGTTCATTAGCGTGTTTGTTGTTGTTGGAATTGACGGCGTGCAAGATCGCGCTCTGTCGTTAGTTGTCATACTGAGCGTATTGTTTTTGATGGGATTGGGGGTGAGTGACCGCGCTTGGTCAGCAGTAAGCTCGGTATTATTTACAGTTTGTGAAGAGACAAACGAGAAGTACGCGTTGTTACGTTGTAAAGAGAGCCGGCGTTCGTCTTGCTCAAGTTGACGCACGGCCCTCATGTCGTTTTGGCTCAGTTCTTTTTTTTTGTTTTTTTTTTTAATTTGGTTAGTTTTCTTTAATTCGTTTGAAGAACTAAACTTTTCTAAATACAACAATTAGTTGCACAAAGAAATGAATTTGTACGATTTTCATCGCATTCAGCGTCTCTTTCGCTTCACTGCACAATTAAAATTTTTTTTTGTTTTTTTTTTATTTTTTTGACTCCGGAGCACGGTTAAAGACAAAGGTGTTATCGCCTTCACGATCGATTCGCGATTGAACCAACAAATGAAATAAAAATCATTGATATGATTCAACCAGCCATTAACCCAAACATAATGCTATTCACTGCGAATTACTTACTCATGCGGCTACATAACACGACCTAGAAAGTAGAAGTTTTGGCACTATAAAAAGTTAGTCACGGACCTTAGCGAGCAGCTTGAGATTGTCTATACGGAGCACAATCGACCACAAGGGCAGCCCAGGAATTTCCCGAAAATTGTCAACGAAACTGAACTTGGAACTGTTAGACATGCACCCAAGCAAAGTATGTAAGACGTACAAAAAACTCTAAGTACTTCAGATGCCGGCGAAAAGATACATATAGACACTGACAAAAAGCAGTTCTGAACCTGCATAGATACATTTTTAATATATGTCGTTGTACAACCTATACCAACCAGCACAATAATTGACCTTAAAGGTCCCATCTGACAATTGATGAATGTGTTTTCAAAACTAAAAACAATCTATTGTGACAATGAAACTATTTCCTTGTTGCTCAAGAACAAATTCGGTGTTAACATAGCTAGAAAAAAAAATAAAATAAAAGACTCAATAAATACGAGGGGTATTCAAAAAGTAAGTTTCCCTAGTCTGGCGTTTCACTCAGACGCCACCTAGCTGAACATAGTTCCAGTGTGAGTTCTACCGATAATACAGAAAACAGTTTTGGTGACCAAGAATACTCTTTTCAGTAATACGAGCTCCAAGATGATGGAGTTACCAGTGCAAAGCGTGTCCGATTGTGAATAACGTTCGGTTATTCGTTTTTTACCTGCAAAAGGGTTAAACGGAATGAGATACATAGTGAATTGGTGTGTATTTAAGGTGAAGACTGTATCATTACGGACGATGCGATTGCAGCGGTTGAAAAAATTATTCAGGAGGACAGACGATTGACTATTGATGATATTTTGGAAATTATGCCTCCTGAATATCAAATTCACCGATCTTCAGTCCATACAATAGTTCTACGCCTGCTTTCCGTATGAAAGATTGATGGAAAAATTCTATATATAAATATATATTAATGTGGTACATTAACTCTGCCTCATGGTTTTTTCGGACGCATATCTTACGCGTCCGCCATCACTCAAGCTGCACAAAGATTCATAGAAAATATGGAGAGTAGAAGCATTTCATTACGGTGTTTACTTACATGGCTCATAATGATACCAGTAAAAAAATTTAATTACTTTTTTAGTGATTTTGCAGACGCTGCCATCAGCCCTATTTTTGGCAACAGAATAAAATTACCCCAAGGCGTTACGATAAGAGATACTATTTAAACATATCTCCTAAATTTGCATGTCATTGATTACAGGATTATGAGAAACTTCCAGCATATGGAGGAGTGTTTAAAAATATTTAGTAGACACTGCCAAATTCTGAAGTGCAACTCAACTGAAAATTCTATAAGAAGCCCAGCACCTAATCTTCAAGTCAAAATTCTCTCTACCAAATGAGCGTTCGTAATTGCACAGGAAAACTGTGTATTGTATAGTGTATAGTACCTCAACTTGGAAAGCCCCCATCATTTGCAGCAACACTAAAAAACTGTAAAACGATTCTTTGCATGTCTGAATTGCGGCAAATTGCACGGAAGTTCGTATATGTGCAAAGTTTACATCACTCTGCTTACACAATTATATCAAAGCAGCATTCAATAAAATCTTTATTATCTGGAACATGACCCAAAAAGACACAAGCACGGCAATCTAGACGTGCACTTATTGTCAACGAAACAATACTACAACAGGATAGACTTTACAGACATTGAAATAGCTAATACACCATTTTTCAATATTATCAAGATCAGAAGATCAGTACGCAGGAGATTTGACTATTTGATGGCCAAATTTGTGGCTTACCAAGCTTACCCCACAGATTTGTGGATTGGTGCAACTGCGTTTTGCTTTTTTAGATCCACTGGAAAGACTTAAGAAGTCCATGATTAACGCAAAACATCAATGTATGCAGATCTACCTTTACGCAAGATTATGTATACGGAGCTCATACAGGAATATTTAACTCTTAACCACTAAATAATCCCACACTGTGCAGTTACCAGAGAGTACAATATCAAATGAGGAATCTATGCCGCGTCATCTAAAACATCAACTTAAGTTTTACGTGAAGATGGTGATTCAACGCGAAGATGGTGATTATCATACTAAACAAGGACAAGAAGCCCCAGCCTGTGTTCAAAGTCGAACTTGAACCAGATACTAAGGCACTCAAGAAAAACGAAGTGCATTCAATCTATAAACTGCAGTTTTACTGCACCGTAGAATCACTGTCGAAGAACCACATAAGCACAATGGACCAGTGCAGTGTGCACTCTGTCAAGAGTTCGGCTATACAAGATCCTACTGTACGCTTCGCCCTGTATGCAGAGCTTGTGGAGAGCTCGACACATCTGTAAACTGTCCTAAAAATAGAGATGACCCCAGCACAGAAAAGTGTGGTAATTGTGGTACAGCAAGCTACCGATGTTGTCTTGTGTACAAGGAACTAAAAACCGGCTACATCAACGAGTGTCTTCACTACGCTCCCAAAATGTACAGAGTACATGTACACCCTCCAAATGTAATGGAAATGTAACGCTCGCAAATAAATATACACCCTCTAAAACAAATGAAAACGTAACATTCGCTAGAGCACTTTTAACTGGCCTGGTTAGCCCCGCACCCTAAAGTCCTATACCACCTTTCGCTTATGTGGAGCAGACACACACACACCAACCAATAATACATCCACAAAACAGCATTGAATCGTTGATTATAAATCTGCAAGATAGCATGAAAGAATTCATGACATTTATGCGCACGAGTATGCAAGACGTCATGCGCAATCAAAATCTTTCGATACAAATACTTGCATCACAACAATCAAAATAATGTCTTCCCTACTTTTGGCTCTAAGGAACGCCAACGGCGTTTCACGACACAAACTTGAACTGACTCAATTTCTCCATGATAAGCAAATCGACGTGATGCTACTTGCGGAAACAGACCCCACAAGCAAGTATAACTTTAAATAAAGAAGCGTCGTTTAAGACGAGAATGGCAATCTCAAAGATCGCCATCCGCAAAGCAAAAGCTTTAAGACCCCACAAGAACACTTACAAAATCGTTAAAAGAAGAGCAGGACTTTTGCCATCGCAGCTATATAGAGAAACTATCCCCATCAAGTACAAAACACCCACTATGGAGAGCCCATCCATCACTATGCCCACCGGTAGAAACAGTTATGCCAATAAGAAACTCGGCAGGCGAGTGGGCACGCAGTGACGAAGACAGAGCATCCA
This sequence comes from Hirtodrosophila trivittata, assembly GCA_035045065.1. Classification (NCBI taxonomy): domain Eukaryota; kingdom Metazoa; phylum Arthropoda; class Insecta; order Diptera; family Drosophilidae; genus Hirtodrosophila; species Hirtodrosophila trivittata. The sequence continues at coordinate 50,950 of JAWNNK010000196.1, read as the reverse complement.
CTTTCGCCACGCATCTTCAAAATGTATTTCAACCAAACCCTGCAACGATCGCATTCACATTACCGCAGCTAGCAGACGAAAACCAACTGTCGTATTCTCCAATTATATTCAGACCGCAAGAGATTGTTAAAATCATTAAAGAACAACTCCAAACGAAAAAGTCACCAGGATGCGACCTAATAACCCCGAAGATGGTTATTGAACTACCTCACGCAGTCTGTACCATCTGCCAACTGTTTAATGCGATAACCAGACTTGGCCATTTTCCAGACAGATGGAAAAAATTCGTCATTATAATGATACCTAAGCCTGGAAAACATCACACGGTCCCCGCATCATATAGGCCCCTAAGCCTACTATCATGCTTATCAAAACTTCTCGAAAAATGTCTCCTAACATACATTATCCCATATCTGAATAACCACAATATAATCCCCGTACATCAATTTGGTTTCCGCAGAAAACATGGAACCATCGAGCAGGTCAACCGAATTCGTACTGCATTTGAATATCGGGAGTACTGTTCTGCGATATTTTTGGACGTGGCCCAAGAGACAGAGTCTGGCTAGATGGACTGATATATAAAATAAAAACAATTTTCCCTAGTTGCACACACAATCTGCTAGATCGTACCTTTACAACAGAGCATTTTCAGTGAGATGCAACGCCGCCATGTCAGTTGAGCATATCATAAAAGCTGGAGTTCCTCAAGTTAGAGTTCTTTGTCCTTCCCTATACATCCTTTATACAGCGGACATCCCCACGAGTAGCCAAATGTTAACATCCACATTTGCTGATGATACCGCGATACTAAGTCGTTCGAAATGCCCACTGCGAGGAACAGCACAGCTTGCTGGATATCTCGCGACTGTTGAGTAATGGCTATCTGACTGGCGAATAAATATTAATGAGCAAAAATACAAGAATGTTACGTTTACTTTAAATAGACAAGACTGCCCTTCAGTTACACAACAAAACTATACTATAATCTCAAAATCTAATGAAGTAACGTATCTCGGTGTACACCTTGACAGACGCCTCACCTGGCGCAGGCACATTGAAGCTAAAAGGACGCAACTAAAGCTGAGGGCCAACAGCCTCCATTGGCTTATCGACGCACGATCTCCCCTTTGCAGTATTGACATCATCCAAAGAGCTCAATCAAAAATTCTGAGAACGATCACTGGGGGCACCGTGGTACGTTTGGAACGAATACATCCATAGAGACCTGAACTTCCCTCCAGTCAGAGACGTCGTAGTAAAGATAAAAGAAAAGTACCACATAAGGCTATCTGCCCATCCAAATCATCTTGCAAGAGATCTAACACGGTTTTCTAGCCGATCTCGTCTTCGCCGCAACGACTTTCCACCCCAACGATAAATACTTAGGGACCAGTAGACTCAAACACAGTTGCAAATGTAATTGCTAATTAATATCGTTTTGTAAGATTTGTAAAATTAATAATGAAAAGTAAAACAAAAAAAAAAAAAAAATTATTATATTTGATTTGCAGGCAAAGTATCATACATAAAACAGCGGCTTAAGGAAGTCTGTCGCCAATTATTTACGTATGCTTTAGGCAAGGTACAAGTGGTGTACTTCTACATCAAAGATGGAACAGGGAACATTAGTTCTTATTCACGAGATCAATATACCAACACAGTATAGACCGACGGTAAGCAGCAGCATTGTACTTGCACGTAACGGCAAACATTTAACATTTGTTGTGTTTTTTTTTTTTTGTCTACGGACCTTGAGGTTGAAATCATCATTCATACCGATGGCTCTGGCTATCGGCATGCACGACTCGCCGCTATGCAGATATTTGTATGACAAGAAGCCTACGTACTAAACCGATCCCCCACACACGTCCCCTCCCTACGGTACTCACCTTAAGTATTAATTCACAGGGGGGATGGCATAAGGCCTCCCTTTTGGATCGTCTCAGATTACTCTGGATATGAACAATGAGCTGTGTTACAGCTCTCCAATTACCTTCCTCCTCCAGCATGAACCAAACTAGGCTATCTACTGGATGAACCACCTAACCAAATGCGCTATACCTCACACAGTGGTGGAGGACATACTCTGGGTCATCGTCAAAATTCGGACAATGCGGACAGACTGGGGTGCAGCTAGCTTCCTGCGAAGGTGTTGACTGCCGTCTAAAGCCGATGCCCATATTGGAGTTGCATATATCAGGACGCAAGCTGCTACTCCTGCCATGAGCAGTTGCCTTCCAGCCCTGGGTCACCTAACGTAAGGCAGCATCTGGGAGAGAGCTGCCTGCATCATTGATACATTTTTACTGACATAATCGATGTGCTGCCTAAAACTAAGCCTATTATCTATCAGGACTCCTAGATATCCTATTGAGTCATTTGACCCAATCGTCACGTCTCCCACCGGGTCATAAACTCTACTTTCTTCTACTTGTGAGAAACACCGCCTCTGTCTTATGTCCAGCCAGCTCTAAGGTGGCACTCTGAAACCTACTTACTACCTTAATGGCCTCTTTGGTAGCGGTTTCAACTTCTGATACTTCTTTGGCTACTACTACTAGAGCCAAGTCGCCTGCGATAGCTGCTTGAATGTGAGTCTAGCAGGCCGAGTTGAACGCGTTTCGAATGCCCAACGTGACAACTGCACAGTACTCTATGTCGCCCCACCTCCATCCAGTTTCCTCAATTGTCTTGATATGCTATGTCGACTACTGCATTTATAGCATCAACTGTAGAACGCGCTTTGCGAAATCTATATTGTGCTTTGGAAAGTGCCTCTCTTTCCTCAGCTAGATTCACAAGTCGGCTATAAACTATCCTCTCCAGCACCTTCCCAGTCGTATCGAGGACGCAAATTGGCCTGCAGGCAGAAGGGTCATCGATCGGCTTGTCTCCTTTTGCAATGAGGATAAGATGCTGACATTTCCACACTGATAGAAAGATCTCCTCTTCTAGACATTTGGTGTATGTTTCTACAAAACTATCTCTTCTTAATGACATTGCGAACATAAGGGCCCTATTTGGGATACAGTTTTGGTCAGTGCCTTTTTGTCTCCTATACGTCTGATGGCTATTGCTAGCTCATCAGAAGTAACTGGTGGATAGTATGGTAGTTCGCCAGTTCTCTGTGAGGACGTTGGGAGAACAGGGCACTGACAATAGTGCTGAGGGCGTCTTTTCTTCTCTCTTAACTTTCCTCAGGATCTCTGAGTAGCTCTCCTTGCTTTTCGTCGTTATTACAATGACATCACGAGTCTTTTCAGAAAGCACCCTCTGGCTCTTTTCCAGGATGCTTTTTTCTTTCTTGACCACATTCTTCCAGGTATTATCCGCCTGGCTCGGGGGTGGGTGAGGTGTGTGTGGTAGGCCACCAGAGGCCTGCGTAGCCGGTGGTCCCTTGCAACGCTTTGTTTGTGGGGTCCGCACACCTACATCTCGCTTCCTCTTGGGGCAATGACTGTTCTGAACAGTGGTGACGTCCGTGACGACTGGTGCGTTCTCACAGTGGCTCTGTCGTCGTGTACCTGAATAGCTACCAGCTCGTACAGGGCCTTGACGCTCTCTATGCACTCCCGCATGGGAGTGTGGATGGATCGGCGCTTGTATCCATCCTGCACTTCAACTAGCAACGCGATCTGTTTAGTATCTCCTCTACTGGAGACAATTTTGCCGCTTTTCGCAATGGTTTGCGGACTTCTTTTGGGCATTCGCTCAGGGTGTTCGAATTTAAAGACATAGCTGTTAGGTCCCAACTCGCAAGACGTTTTCGTGGGCCGTAGAACAGTCGCAACAAAATACTATGGTTGTCTATGGAAACTGTGAAGCCATGCGAAGGGTTGATACACGCTTTTATGTCGTCGGGTGTACAGTGCCAGAACTGCCTTAGTCAGGAGAGTGTCATCTGAGACTGTATCCCCAACTGAATGGTGACTGACCAACGAGCGTTCTTGGAGACTTGCTAGGTTTAGCGGGACGGAGGCGGGTACAGCATTAGCCTAACAGCCATTTCAGCCAGATATCACTCCGCTTACTGAAATGTTAGAATACACTACCATGTCGGCCCAGGGGTCGTAAGTTCAGTAAGGGGCGCTCAGTAGTCAATCCATGAGACATACTGGGATTTGTCTCAGTCGCATTCTCGTGTTTATTGGGTGTCCACGGGTGATACCTAGCTAGTTGCCGGAGGTAACAAGCTGCCTTTTCTGCTTTGGAGAGGAATCAAGCTGACCATTGCCAAGTTAATGGTAGTGGCATCCGGCCCACCAGGCTATTCTCCAAGCAGGCATCCCCGTCTCGTTTAGTCGCTTCATACGTGAAGCCATGACTTACTGTTGTTGTATTCGGAAGACCGCGCACCACCCGAGACTGGGTCACCTTTTTATATTTGTTAGGCGCCCACGGGTGTGGAGTTCCTATCCGGGGGATACAGTGTTCTTATTATTTTTTGGAAACGATTATGCTGATTTAGCTGCTTCGTCTGTCTTCTCTTTTAGATTTCTAATTACTTAAGTCTACAGTTTGTAACGAACAGTTACATTTTAAAAAAAGCCTATACAAGTATGGCTATGATGAAGAATGCTGACCATTCGCCGAAATCACTAATACAGTGCATGATCAACGGTCATTGAACTTATACATATGTAGAGGTATAAAGTTAAATTGTACCTTTAAAAGTAATTTAATTTAATTATTTTTAAATACACTCCATTATTGAATAAAACAATGTTCATTCGTGAGCAATTCGAAGTATACTCCTCTCGGGAGCAACTCGAAGAATACTGATTTTATTCTTACAATCCTAGTTCTTATATAGCTAACACAGAGCGTACTTACTCTATTCTTATTATTACTTTAACCCGACAAACGGGATGCAACTCGCTGTTAGGGTCGGGCCATATTTCGTGTACGTACTTGAGTCACACCATAATATTGACACGCATGCAAGTGTTCATAAATTATCTATTTTATTACGGTACGCTGTGATTACTCAATACAAAATGAATTTCCACTTAAAAATGTATGTGGCGTATATTTTAATTATGAATTTATATGTATGCATGTTTAACGGAAGTTTAAGCAATTATTAAGCACTTACTTACAGTCAGTGGTATTTTAATAATTTAAAAAATCATTTATATATTTTCTAGGACTTCCATACATGCTAGAGCGAGCAGGACTTGATGTACAACACGGTGAGTAAGGTATTGAGCACATTCTTAATGAATGGATGAACTGCTTATTATAGCAATGTGCTATTTAATTAAAAAAAATTGGGTGATTATATCTGACGAAAATGTTTACTTGTATCTTGGATAATATATAATATACATACGTTTTTAGTGAAAAGTTTAAGTTGCCAGTATGGCATATTCTCATTGTTTTCTTATGTGTTGAATAGTAATAGACAAAACAGTTAGTCAGTAAAAAATGTTTAAGATGCTAAAAAATTTTGAATTACGTAGTATCTTCGATATTTCCTTGAATTACGTAGAATTTTGCAAATCCTTCCTAGCTTAATGTATATAATGATCGATGTAAATTTAAAGAACTTTTATAAGATACAATACAAAGTTTTACAAAAAAAAAAAGGTCTCATCAAAGAAACATTTTATTCTTTTTATTTAAATTTTATTTAAATATGAGAAGCCCTCTATGTCGCAGTATGCCTCTAGCGCGGAGACGAAAGAATTAGCAGACGGCCTAGCGCTAAAGGTTCACCGCCTTTGGGAAGAGCCTTGCTTTTAACCAGTTGGGTCCCCAGCTTGTATTTGATGAATTCCAGTTTGGACTTAATGATCTACAGGCCAAAGATTTCAAGCAGAAATTTCATCATTTTGTCTGCACTGTAGCTCCGTTCCAATTATAAGATTCAAATCAACCAATCTGCATAATTTAAGCTAAAAAATACAATTTACAGTTGCGAGGAACGAAAAAGATTAGAAAAGTTCTAAGCAAAACAAAACCAAAAAGCTTAAAACCCACAAAGCGCATGTACAGGGTAGGCCATGAAATTGGGAGCTTTTTTTTGTTCATTTAAAAATCATTTTTAATCGTGTTCGGAAAAATGTTTGAAATAGATTTTGAAAGTGATATCGCATAAATGACCTCCATTAGCTTTGGCTGCGAAATGTGCCCTTTTTCGGAATTTTCCATCACTTTTGCCAATGTATCCGCCGATATGGTTCTGATTTCGCGGTGTATGTAAGCTCTGAGTTGAGCTAGTGTCCTTGGCTATACCTGGGACTTTAAATAGCCGTACAAAAAAAAGTCTGGTGGCGTTAAATCCGGTGACCTCCGTGGCCAGTCAAAATCGCATCTTTTCGATATGAGTCGTCCGGGCAATAAATTAATTGTTTGTTGTGCTATATGGCATGTAGCGCCATCCTGTTGAAACCAGAAGTCATTCAAACCATTTTCACGAATAAATGGGATCAAATCAGGTATCATGGGTCGATAACGATCGCCATTGACGGTTGTGGTGACTCCACGATTGGTTTGGTAAAAATACGGACGAGGATGATATTCGCGCAAACACCACACCAAACTGTGACATTTTGGTCATATAGAATCGACAATTTTGTTTGTTTACGCCTCTATTTAACGTGCAATGTGCCTCGTCTGACAGCTGGGTTTAGTTTATGTGCCATTTAGATTTTGTATGGAAACATTTTCAAATCACTATGAATCATGCGTCGGAGTGTGGTCCAAGCGATTCCAAGCTCCTGAGAACGGCGATAACTTGACGTTTTTGGATCAGCCCCAACAGTGGCTCGTTTGGCTTCAATATTTTCCTCGGAACGTCTTGTTCGTTGTCTGGATGAGTGATTAGCAATCTTATAATTTAAGGAAAAAGCTGCAACACACTTAAAGTTTATAAATACTTTTAAAGTTGATTATCGATAGCTTACGCTTTCATTCAATCAGCTGACTTTCACTGTGCGCAAATTTGAATATTTGAGCTTTAAAAATCTGTAATAATTTGGGGAAAGAATCGGTACGATTCTGCCGGCCCTTAAAAATGTAATATGCTAAAGAAAGCTTAAAAGTACTGTATGGAAAGCAAAGCATACATATGCAAGCTGCTCATTTACAAAACTTTATATTTAGAAAATAAGACAGAGAAATTGTCATTACATATGCAATACAAATGATACTTATTGACGGTAAAGTGCAAACGTTATAGAGATCAGCGAGTATTTGCGGCTGCAATGCGCCTCTCTAGGTACGAAAGTCCTGCAACAATTGCACAACGCAGGGTCTGCCACGCCTTCGCTTTACCAGGCGGCGCGCACATATGCACTCCAGCAGGGCCGTAGCGATATCCGCATAATATACGCCGCTGTATTATTCTCGGTGCCGACGTGGAGCAGCGAGACATTCAGCGTTAATAGGCTTTCGAGCAATATCCTCCCTTGGGTGTTGTCCAGGTGCTCCTACTCAAAAGCCCATGCGTTGAAGTCTCCAGCTATAATGACTGGGGAGCGGTCCTTGGCATCTTCCACAAAGTCACTAACTTTGGTGGCGAAGTCCTCCGTCGACACACTGGGGGCGATGTAGCAACTGTAGACGTAAGTCCCGTTCCACTTTGTTCTTACGTGTCCGCTAGGTTATGCGATGTCAGTGAGCTGTAGCGCAGGTTGTCCACAGCTCCAAATTGCCGCTCTGAACTCGGGTTCTGGACCCAGGAACCTACGTTTTTGCTCTGGTGCGGCTCGCTAAGGATGGCAAGATCGATCCCGTTATCGCCTATAGTTTGCACGAGGAGGTCTTGGGCAGCTCTGCAGTGGTTTAGGTTAAGTTGCAAAAACTTAATTTTGATCGCTGTTGGAAGCCTTCCTGTAGTGGTAAAGTATGCAACAGGGCGTATTTTTGCAGCCTTTGGAGACTTGGCCGTCATCTCCGCAGTTGTATTTGATGCATCAACCTTGCTTCTGCATCTGGCTGCTATGTGGCCAAACTCTCCATCCGTTGATCGTTCGCTCTCCTCGTTGCGACTTGTTCGGCTTTTAGCCGCTTCGCAGTACCTCACTGCGGGAGTTATCCTCGTACGCTCTCCCTCGTTGCGACCTGCTTAGTTGGCTTTTAGCCGCTTCGCAGTAGTTCAGTCACCTGCGTTGCCTTTTTCACGCCAGTCCAGCCGTTTGAGGGCTTATTTACCTGTCACTGCGGTTGGTCCTCATTATCTTCTGCGGTATGGGTACACCTCGGACAGCCTGCTGCCTCTGTTCCGTGGAGGTGCTCGCTTACCGCCTTTTGAAGGCCCTTTATTTTTTACCAGTGAGTCCTTCATGCTTTGGTTCACATGTCGGACTGCTGGCTTTTTTTCCGTGAATAGGAAAATTATATCATCAAGGAGCTTGCCAAGCTCCACCCTTTGGGTCTGCGGTGTCTGCTTGGGCTTGACACGTTGGAAGTCTCTGAACTTCCTTCTTGCTCCTGATCAGGGCTCCCCGGTTTCCAAAACCGCACCGCTATCGGGGATAGTTGTATCCTTACCGTCCTGGCGAACGGATTCGGCTTGGCATGGTTATCCACTGCTGCCGCCGTTGTTGGGTCCGTGCTTGTTGCTGTGTCCGCTGCGGGCATTAAACAGCATCAGCCTGGCACTAGGCATAAAATGCATATGAATATAGTAGAAATGGTTGCTAAAATAAAAATACTCCAGGTGGCAGTCACATAAGTGAAAATCCACCCGTGGAATTAATCACGGTAGGGGCGCGGAATCTGGAGTCCCCTACACCCATTAGACAGTTGGGAGTTACTGCGTCGGTGGCTAGCCGGTGTGTGTGTGTTGCTGTTTTTGTTGTGCTTCGTTTATGAGTGAGTGTGTGTGTTGCTGTGCCCTTTTTTTTTTTTTTTTGTATATAGGGGGAAGCGTGAAAAGCTGAAAAGGGGACCTTCACCCACTAAGCCTAACCCTACTCCCCGTTCCCTCCCGAGATACTGAACCGCTAGGTATGACTTCACGAGGGGGAGAATGGCATGAAAGCCTCATTTAGAAACTGAATTTAGAATGCGCTGTCTTTCAGCACGACACAGGGATTGTATGATTACTGCACATGTGTGGCTAATTGCTAACCAATTGTTAGACTTAGCTCTTCCCGTTCATCAGTAAATCGAGGACAGACAAAAAATACATGTTCTGCATCTTCAATAATCTGGGCACAATGTGTGCAATGCGAACTATCCTCATGGCGGAACCTATACACACATGTCCTGTCAGGAGTTGCGTCAAGTAAAAGTCAACCTATCCGTGACTTCTATTCAACCACTGGCGCACAGCCTTGTCCAAACGCCGCTGGCTACAATCCTCCATCTCTACTGCCACTTTGCCAGAGTGGAGCTCCGATTCGCTGCTGCTGTCAGTTCAGTGCTTCTTGTCTCCGCCGCAAGCAGATCAAGCGGTATCATGCCGGCGAGAACAAGCGCTGCGTCGTCCGAGACTGTGCGGAATGCACTCACCACCCGTAAGGCATGTGGCCCTGCATGGCTGCCCAAGTGTTTTTGTTCCCATGGCGGTGGCCCAGATCGGTGCTACGTACATTAATAAAGATCTCACTACGTGAATAATAAGCCAGCGACTCCGTTGTTGAGGTCCTCCGATATTCGCCATTAGTCCCGTGAGTGCAGTCGTTGTTTTGGCGGCCTTTCCTGCCGAGTATTCAAGATGTTGCTTGAATGAAAGTCGGTGGTCCAGTTTTACGCCAAGATATAGCAGCGCAGGCTTCGAGGTGATTGCGCATCCTCCAACCAGAATGGTCGCTAGCTCGACCTTCTTTCTGCTGCTGATAAGTACCGCTTCTATTTTGTACGCGACTAAGGAGAGCGAGTTCCTATGGAGCCAGTTAACCACTTACTGGACTGTAGCATTAATTTTTGCCTCCACGTCCGCCAATTCTTTTGCAACAGTGACAACCGCAATGTCGTCAGCAAAACCCACTATGCGAGTTCCCTGCGGAGTGTTTAGTCGCAGTACCACGTTATACATCACTCCGCCAGTGATCCTGTGCCTGCGTCGTCCATCTGAGGTATCGAATAGGAGGATCCTATTCGTGAAATAGCTGAAGATCAGACTTATGAGGTATTCTAATATTCCCAGCTAAGTCAGAGCGTTGAATATTAATCACCAATTCGCTGAGTTAAATGCGCTCCTGACATCATCATCTAGTGTCCGTATTCTTGGAATCCTCCCCGGTCGTGCCACGTGAAAACGAGACTGGTGGCTGCTCCGGGAATAGTGCTTAGACAACAGTCGTGAGTTGAGCTGGATCGACTGGCATCGGGCGTCTACACAGCTTGTCCTCTATAACCCTTGCGATGCTTCGGGACGGCTTTGGAAGGCACATCTTCATCAATGAGTGTGAAGACAGCCTGTAAGACTTCCTCGGTGTTCTTCCAACCATCACTTCTCAGTGATTGCCTTAACCTCCGCTTGGTCGCCCAGCAATTCTTGGGCGGCGCTTTGCAGCTTGAACGTGGCCTCGTCTGCTGAACAGCGCATTTTAAGCAGTAGTTCCTTTGCTGCCGTACGTCGCACACCACACACGCTCACCTTGTACTGCTATAGTGCGCTATTTGTTTGGACTAGTGAAAGCACTTTGGCATAGTCCGCAGGATCAGCTCACTTGACCATTACAGCATCGGGGCGCTTTTGGGTTTTTCCTTGACCTTTGCCATTTCTGTAGCGGTTGGGATGTGCGCTTCCCCGTTGGCTCTGGTGCCAACAAGATCACTCTGCTGGCTGTTTGGCTTCAGGGGTGTGTTCTTCTTTTTCTCCATCCGTTGATCGTTCGCTCTCCCTCGTTGTTGTGCCTCATCTGTGAGTGTGTGTGTGTTACTGTGGTTTTGCCTCAGGTGTGTATCTGTGTGTGTTACTGTGGTTGTGCCTCGTGTGTGTTCTGTGGTTGTTGCTATTGCTGTTATTCTTGTTGTTTTGATTATTTATTATATATAAATTTTTATATATTTTAACTTGTAGTGGTAGTTGATATTAACGTGTTGTTTTGTGCCCGTGTCGTTTTGTAGGATGTTAAGGTTTGTAATTTTAATTGAAGTTTAAATGGGTTATTTGGTGCCGCAGATGCCTTCGTTGTCCAAGTCCACGTGTAACCCTTCATGTTAATTGCCGACCACGTCCGTTCCGTTTCGATGCTCTAGTTCGACTCCCTTTTGCCTTCTTTTCTAATTAGCATCGCGATCTAATGCTAATACGATGTTTTAGCTTGGCTTATTGCTGGATACATAGATAAAAGCTCATGCGCTCTTTGTTGTTGTTGCGCGCATGTGTAAGCTGCCCTTTTCGTTCGCTTGCTTATTGTTCTTAGTATGCGTGTATGAGTCACTCTCAACATGCATCTACTCTCGCTCTCTCACTGTTGCTGTTGAACAGTAAGCGCGTATGCATAAGCTTATCTTGCATATAATCTTGCATCTCTCACTGTTGTCGTTGAACAGTGAGCGCGTGTGCATGACCTTATCCTGAATTCTATTGGTTGAACTTTTAAGCTGAGCTTTTCTGTATGCGTGTGCAGCCGTTGCTTGCCTTAGTTCGAAGCGGCTCAGTGCTGGCCTCTGGCGGGTAGCTTGTTTTAAGCTAACTATACTACTAAATAAAAAATTATAATTCTAGAATTTAGTTTCCATGCCCCTTGTCTTTAGTTTATGTAAGGAGGATTTGACTCCAAGTGCTTGTGGACAAAATCTACTCAATGCTGTCAAAAATGGGGGGTGTTGGAAATCACGGACTGTGTACTGTACTGAATTTAAACCGAAGCTTACAGCTCTAAGATATAGCATGAGCCCTTTGCATGCCCTATTGGTTTTTTTGACCTTGTTCTAAACGTTTTGTGTACGCTTTACATTCAGAAGTGCCATATAAAACATTATGACTCGAAAAAAATGTAAGAAGCAGTGTGGAACATGATGGGCTTACGTATCACTTAGCCTAAACATAATGGAGTTGGAAATACAGGTAAAATATTATTCACAAATACCCACTTGTTTTCTTCTAAAAAAGGCTTTGACCAAAATAATTTATAAAATTTGTACATAAGTCTTATTACCATTTCATGCGAGCATTCCGTTGACACCGAAAAGTTCCCGGCTTTGTGTGAGAAACCATTTATATTATTTATGAGTACATATTCTTGGTATCTAATGTCAACGATGGTCCACAAAACATTAATTCACGTCTGTAACAAAAAATTAACCCATCTTTGGTTCCGGTGCACCGGTGGGATGTGCTAGAGAGAATGCGCATTCATAATAATACTAATGCCATATCGTACAAACAATACTGAAACCGAAAATGTGGACTCGGATTCTAGTGTTGACTATGATTGTGATAAGAGTTATGAAATTGAATTAGATGATGAGAAGGAATTAATATATTTTTAAAATTTAATCTATTGTACTTAATGGAGGAGGGAGTAAAAGCATGATTTACAAAATTAATTACAAAATTAAAATAAAAAAAAAGCCATAAATCCTTATTATTCGTATTATCATATGTATCACATTTCAATTCTCTAGAAAATCGGGGTTTTTTTACACTATGGTAATATGGTATGTATCGTACAGACTACTAAAACGGTAATCGGTAATTCCTTTTTTTTCCCATCTCGTTCGAATGGCAGCCGCTCCCAGACTGCAGCTGTGCAATTGAGTTGAAATTGTGACTGGCCATGCCAATGCCAAATAGAATATCAACGACAAGTCGTAAAGAAGCAAAGGCGGGGGCAGATAACAATTGAAAGAAAATAAGTAAAAAAATAAAAAATTAGACAAGTTGTACAAATATTTATTTTTGTATAGAGTCAACTAAAAGCAGTCGACTGCATAAAAAATTAAGAAATAAAACATATTTACAAAAATAAAATAATAAAATATTATTCTTAAATACATGTATAAGTATAAAGGGGAAAAAAATGTAAAAATTAATAAAATAAAATTTATATATAAATTAGAAAAGAATTAAAACTCATCCAACATTTATTGGATTGATGAAAATCCAAAAAAAACTCAATCAGATCAGTAAATTTTAGTGTGTAAATTATATGTACATATATATATAATATAATATACATGTATATTTATATAAGAGTTATAATGCAAAGGATAGAAAGAAAGAGCTAAGCAGAATGTATAAAGTATGTTGAATAGTAAAGGATAAAAATAATATTCCATATCAGAACACTTTTTTATTGGATTATCAAAACTGCGTTGTTTTCTTAATAAACTGCATAAACTCACCAACGCGTGAGAAGCACGCGCAATACATAATGTTAAGGCCTGAATGAGATACACTGAATCTACGTGAGCCTAAACGCTTTTTAACTTAAGCAAAGTGCTCTCAACTAACAAAACCCGCGTAAGGTCCACGCTACGTCCACGAATTAACCGGCAACGATGGACGAAACTAGTATTCAAAACTCGCCCATCGACGGAAAGATAATTGGTCCCACTCAAACTATTAGTGCACTAATAGCACCGTGGGCCACAGGCTCCGCGGTAGCCGAGACGAATTGAGACTGGAGCCATCGGCATCTAAAAAACGGAACTCTGTGACATAAGCTGATGGACAAGGTCACCCACAGCAAATCGACAAGAACAGTTTCAACAGTGATGGGTGCAAGAAAATGCTGGCAAGAAGAAAAGTATCCCGAAGATCTGCCATCCAAACTAAAACAATACACATGCCTCATGATGTGAGCCAACCGTTTTCGAAAACGCGGCAGTCTTTTTATACCGTTGTTTTCTGGTTCACCAGAAGAGTGGCTATTGTTCATTAGCTATCGTATTACCATACGAGCAGTCTACCGAAAGATGCGGCTATACTAATGAGGAGAACCTTATACGCCTTCAAAAATGCTTAAGAAGCCCAGGATTACATGCAGTGAGGGGTAAGCTAATGGTTACTGCAACCGTGCCATATGCGATTGGTAATCTTTGATACGCCCAGAGATAATACACACCAATCTGCAGCGTAACCTAACAAAGAACCACCTGTTCAGACAATCTAAACGATCTGAACTCAATTATTCCTGTTGGCGCTAGCCGTTCAGAACTACTGCGCAGCGATGGCCGCCAATCAACTCAGATTACCGTCATGATCCAGCGTTGCTGAGTGAGCTTGTAGCGAAATTGCCCTATGACCTAAAGCTAGAATGGGGGATGACAGCGTCTTGCGTCCCAAGAAAGCGGTGCTTACTCAGCCATTTTTAATAATAGGTTTTTCGAAGTCGGAATGTGCGCTACGATGGTCACATCATCGCTATCTGCTAGCGATGCAAGAGCAACGTACAAAACATGGTTTCGATTGCTTACGCATAGAGTTTCACCTAGCCATAGCCATTGTAAGCCTGATTCCCGACTAAATCAAGACAAGCGGCTGTGTCAGCAGTGCGACAAAACCCATAAGTTGCTGAACTATTTTGCGTTATGAGCACTGAGCATAGACGAACGGCCAGTCGTGAGTACTAAAAAACTTTGCTTTCCGCCTAAGGCAGTGCAAAGTCAAAAAGAACTGCGATATAGCTGCCTGCGACGCACCCCACAACGCATTGCTTCACTCTGGTGCTATAGACAGTAGCAACGGGAAGCTAGTACATCGAAGCAGCAACCACGCTGGACAGCCCGTCGAATCTTCAGCTCTACATCGCGACCAAGTTAAGACATTGTTCCGTTACATGCCCATAAGGTACTACGCCGGGCGTCGGTATGTGCAGACATAAGCGCTAGTCATTATTGGACTGGACCACTTAGGGTGAAGGTACCGATTGGAAATGCTAGAAGCAGCAGAAGATCACCTTATTGCTGTGCGCAGCCGTTTAGCTGGTCGGTGTACGGACGGCGCAGTGCTGAAGTATCCCCAAACAGTATACGCAAACTGGACGAAGCCATGACGATATTTATCTTTTTTAGCGTGTCGTTGAAGAACGTGCTGCACAACCGACCAGATGTGTTAACTTCCCTAGTGGGCATCCAACTACGCTTCAAAGAGCGCCCTATAACAAAAGCCGGTGATAAACAAGAGATGTTTCACCTAGTACTCCTACGACCAGAAAATAAAGCTTTGCAAAAGTTTTTGTGGCGCGATGGTGAGGTGCTGCGATCACCAGAGATGTATGTAGTGCAGGTCATGACTTTTGGAGCTTCCTTAGAGCTTACCTAAAGCAATGAAAGCGATAGACAGAAACACGTCAGTAGGTGATCGGCTGCAGTCAGTAGGATATCTGCCAATTGGGAGTCGGCAGGGATGTGGCACTCACCAGCGATAACGAAAACGATTAAAAGCATTGGCTTGAGCTTGTACCGAATCTTAGCTTGCACATACCAAGGTGCCTTTGGTGAGTTCTGCGGACAATATACAGCTTCATACGATTATGGATGCCGGCATTAACTAGCTGATACTGTACGCTGCTCATTGGTCGCTTCAAAGGCAGGAGTTTCGCTTTTGAAACTTATTTCCATGTCCCGTATGGAGTTGAATGCAGCAATTTTGGGACTTCGGTTGGCGAGAAATATTGAGTCCGAGGTCGCAGTTCATATTAATCATCGTTAATTCTGGACTCACTCAAAACATCTACTTTATTGGATTCGATCCGATGACCGCAAGTTCAAACAGTTTATAGCATTACGAAGCGGAGAGATGTAGGAGGAATTCGCGGATGCGCTGTGTGCCGTCAGCACAAAACTGCATGTGTGTCCGTACACCGTATTGAAGGCGCTCTTACACTTGCCGACAAAGAGTTTTTACGAATGCGGAAGAGTCAAATTGCAACACTTTTAAGCCGATACATGAAAAACTTGAACAACTTATTTTAGAATAATCTCAAGGGACTTTACGCTATTGGCCCAAGTGTCTGAATCATCCATATAAAAAGCATGTTTTACTAAATGTGACTCAGAATAGTTATCTGCCAGTTCAACGAGATAGTGTATCGGACTTAGTATCCATATAATCCATTTAAAATCGTTATCTTTTTTAGCCATGTAATGGAATAGATAGGGCTGACATGTACTGTAGCTGCCTGAAATTGACTGTAGCCGCAAAAATTGTGACAAAGGCGATAAGTCTCTACTTTTTTCCAAATAACGAAAGATTTGATAAATTGTTGCAAAATTCTTCAACTCCGTCTGTCTAAAAACAAAGTTGATGGTTCTAAAGAAGGTTTATATGCGATAGAAATTTAATTTTTAGAAATTTTAATATCAAGGTTGGGTAGTACCTACATGATACTACCTCAAGATACGGTTTCATGTTGTACTAATTGGGTTTCCTGCAGCACACCCTAGCAGTTTATAGTATAGTATCGAGTATAGTAATTCGTAATACTGAATTTCGCCATCAAGACATCTATAAAACATCCTGCTTGTTTCCCGATCAACTGACTTGGAATCAGATCAATCATGTTGTCATCAATACAAGGCATGCATCTAACATGCTCAACGTGCGATTATGTATGAAACCTAATGCTGGCTCTATCCATTACCCTGTGGAACATCAGTATCCAGAACAGGGACGCGCGGAAGCAAATTGTGCAAATTGGCAAGGCCACGATACGGATTAAACTCTAATGATAGTAACTATTCGACGCAGACGTAGTAGTTGGGCCAAATTTTTGGAAATAAAATTTATTTGGAAAGTTTGCAAGGTTGAATTGACTAAAATTGAGTCTTTTAGTATTCAAAATGTGACTGACATAATAAATATATATATTTGTCATTTAACAACCTTTTTATGTCATAGCCTGATGCATTATTTGCCCTAACACGTCTCTACCTTGTGCACGTCTTATCCAATTGACAATTCCAAGATCCGTACTCTGGTAAATTGGTCTTGCTAATGTATCGGGATCCCTTCTCTCCGCCGTTGTCCACCTACTACCAAATCAATAAACCTTGCGAATATTTTCAGATGAGTTGATACATGCACTCTACCAACTCATTTCCACCATTCTTGAATAATTGTGCTATAGACTGTTAGCTCCTGGGATGTTATTGCTTTTTAGCCTCTGAATGGTAACTTGAACTTCCATATGGCTTTGGATTCCCATTTATTGGAGTTTATGGATCGTCTTTTTCGGTATCACCGGTTGGGTCGTCGCCTTGCAGTACATTTGAGATGTGATCCTTACATACCCTCATCACAACATCTATCAACAAGCTTCCATTATCATCTCAACAGGAAGTCCCGGTAGACTTAAAACCTTTAATCAGACGATCAACTCTTTATTAAAAGCCTCGAGCATCATTCCATCTGAACAGGCTCATTTCCTCCTTTCTCCTTCACTTGTAATCATTCTCAACAACTCGTATCGCAGCTTGCAGCGTTCTTCGGTATGGGGTGTCCTTTCCAGCCGTTGGAATCCTGGTACCATGGATTCGTCGTAGGAGGGTGTTAAATTTCAATTACTTATTTTGCCGGGGATTGAAAGGAACGGGGTATGTATGCTCACATATCGCTGATGGTTTCAGGTATTGGAGTGTGTTGGCGTAGCAAGCCAGAGAGTCGAGTGGAGAGAATACATCCCTTGTCTTCTGTGATTACAGCCTTCTGATGTCTAGCTTTCTTGACATTCCTAGACGTGCGATTGTAGACACACACAGCGAACCTTATCTATAACAAGGTAGTGGTACTGATCAGAGTCGAAGTTGGGATCCCAACATGATCGCACGTTAAGTACAATATAATAGATGCATGTCTTGCATCGATCACAACATGATCAACCTGGTTTTGAGTCAGTCGATCCGGATTCCTTATGATAGAATCCGATGCTAAGCCCTACCTACCTACTTGACTATTTTATTGATAATATATTAACGCTTTAAAGCGTTATTATAAAATAAATAACTTTCGTATTCTCTTTGTACCAAATGTATGCTTTAATGATAATGTTTTCTTTTATATGTTATAAAGGTATCATTTTCATGACTTAAATGTTGACCGAAAAAAATTCTCGGGCCCATATACTGCCAAACAACTTTGTGCCGTTGTTTAAGCCCTTTCTTGAAATGTGTCCTGCGGTTGGTCGCCTTGTTACTTCCCTCGTACATTCGGCAGTTATATTTAATAGACTTACTAAAGTCAAAAAAATTTGCCATCTTAAAATTTAAAATTATTAGTTTCAATTCACATTTTACTTTTTTAATAAAAAGTAAATATTTCTGACTTTATTTTAATACTGTTTTGCGTTAATATTATTTTTAATCTTTATTTTTTCTCAAACACTTAGTAGCCAAATCATTGCTTACATGTAATAAAAATAAATGTTGATATTTGTGTGGTATGTAAGCTAAGGCAATTTAATTTTCCATAACTGTACAGCGTAATGTTGATTGGGTGAATAAAAAGTATTCTGACCAATGTTTTTATGGCTAGTACATAAGTATGTAAAACATATTCCACAGTTTCCTTAATTTTTAAGACTCCCAAAACTGGGGAAGCACTATTAAAGATGAAGTTTGGTTCTTAAACAATGGATCTATACTATAGATTACTTTGAGTGTCCGCATGCAATTGGTCCCCACGTCCCAGCTTACCTGCCATGTAGCTGTTGGAGCTTGTTGAAGCTGCTGTCCCAGCTTACCTGCCATATAGCTGTTAAAAATTATCGTTCCTACCTTCGAAAAGCTTTCGTTTATGGAACATTGAACGAGCACTTTGGGTATATCTTCTGATTCTATAGACAGGAGATCTACGGACATCTGGCCATCTAGATTGGGAACTACGTTAACATGCCGAGTTGAACGCATTTCAAATTTTTAACTTAATTTTTAAATTTCCAGCTGCGCAGAACTTCTTATCACCTCGCATCTATCACACTCCCTCCTTCGTCTTGAATTTTATAACGGTCGAACGCGCTTTACAATGGAGACTGATTTTACTAAACAGTCAATTAAAGATGATCCAGCACCTTTCCGACAGAGTCGAAGACGAAGATTGGACTTTTCCGCCTTTAATATGACTATAAACTGCTGGACCTTTTGGTGGATATTTGTACGAGCTTTGTGTCGGCGTTGTGAGAAAAGGGTTCTCACTATATTTTCTAGAGCGTCTGAACCGAGACGCATATTGGTTCCACGTCATGCGCGTCATTTGTAATTTTAAATCGCTTTTAAGCATGGTGCTAATAATAAGTTTTTAATCCTCATTTTATTCTCCATTATATATTATATTAGGTGCGGGTGCCATTGGCAGTCTTTTGGCAAGAAGGCTTTTGTCCCGCATTGCTGATGCAAAATAGTTCAAGCTGTCTTGCTTTTCACTTCTGATTTTATCACTTACATTGCAAAATGGTGAGCTGCTCAATCTTTCCATAGGTTAGGCAGTTCTAATACATGGTTCCATTGGGCCTAGCGTGTTAGCAGCCTGGGAACTCATTTTGTCGCTTTCTCCAAATGGAACGTGTCTATAATCATATAGAATTTTAATTCACAGCCTTTTGGCTATATTTCATATATATGTCGGTGCACACTAAGAGTGTGTGGATGCTAGTGTAAGTTTATGGGTGTACAGTTTCGGGAATTTCAGCAGAAGGATAATTTCATCATTATGGAAATATTGCATCAGCCTTTAATTGTGCTGTGATTGGTTGTCTGCAGTTGTCGCTTTAAAAAGTACCGTTTTAGCGAGGTACGACGCTACGCTGTCGCTGTCGCCGAGTGTAGTTCGGTGGTAGGCACAAAAGAATAAGTGTGCGACGCAGGACAGTTGTGTTTAGAACTTCTGCGTGACCGAAACTCGCTGCGCTAAAGCAATGGCAAATAATAACAGTGTTCCAATATATATATTCTGCAAATACCACCAGATATATTTTTACTCTGAGTTGACTATGTTACAAACTGGTCTCTGATGTGATATGATATGATGTTCCTTTTATATAGTTATGTATTGTACTTATAGCATTATGTTGACTCTTTACAGTTCAAAATTCGTAGAACATTTCCCAGGGAAGTCAAAAAATTCTGAAAATCAAGGTTTTTAGCTTTAAAATTTTATAAATTAGGCATCTAATAAAATACATAAAAAACAAATACTTTCAACATCAACTAACTAGTGCATACAAATAGCTAATCTAGGCTTCAACATTTTTTTCACTTTCCCTAAATTATAAATTCAAGTATTTAAATCAATATTTTCTTATGTAAGACCTAAATGATTTTCAAACTCTTGGTTAAAATTTAATTCAACTGAAGTATTCTTTACAATTTGACTAAAACAACTATTTTATTTTACAGAAATACAGCGAAATAGAGATTTTTATAAAAACGCTGACGTTCGTCCGCCCTTTACATATGCTTCTCTTATTAGACAAGTAAGTAAATACACAATTTTTTTACGCACCTTCAATAATAGTTTCCGGTAGGCTTCCTTCAACCCGGCTAATTGTAAATATTTATAAAAGAAGTGTGAAAAAATAAAAAATAGCAATAAATAAACATATTAATATCTGTGTCTCATTATTACGGGAGCATTGCAGAAGAACTAAAAAGTATCATCCTGCATAATATACCGTAAGCGGATGAAACTTATCTTACAATAATAAAATTTTCATTAAAGCATTTTATCAACACAATTATAATCGGTCATTCTTGATAAGATGTCGTGTATATACTAGCAGTCTTGATGAGTGCTACAAAATTTCTTTACTTAGATAATATGCATAAGTTTTGCTTATATGTGAACGTCCGGCTCAGATATACTATCGATGTACTATATACTGAATATCGTGCCAAAGGTGAGCCGACACCGAAAAAACCACGTCGAAGCAAGTAAAAAATCAAGGTCATGTTGACACATTTTTTCGATTACCGGGATGTGGTGCACTCCGAATTCCTTCCGACCGGTCAAACTGTCAATAAGGAAAACTATTTATGTGTTATGCGTCGTTTGCGCGAAGCAATTCGTAAGAAGAGGCCGGAATTATGAGCTAACAACTCTTGGTTCTTGCACCACGATAATGCACCGTCGCATACTGCATTGATTCTTCGTGAGTTTTTCGCCAAAAATTCCACCAACATCGTTCCACAACCACCTTATTCACCTGATTTAGCTGCATGTGACTTCTGGCTGTTCAGCAAACTCAAACGACTGCTCCGGGAAACCGTTTTGAATCAATTGATGACATTAAACGTGAATCGCTTCGCACATTGAAGGCTATTCCAGAAATCGACTTTAACCACTGTTTCAAGGAATGGAAAAAACGTTGGCACAAGTGTATTGGGGCCGGGGGGATTACTTTGAGGGAGACGAAAGAGATGTGGGAGAATTAATAAAGAATTTTCAAATTATGAATAAAGTCTTACTACCTTGCTCACAGTATACAGGAACCCCTTCCACATTGTAGCGTTTTTAGTTTTGCAGCAATTATTGACTTAAAAAGTGAAGACACGTTGACACATGGTTTCTCTCGCTTTTCATCGTTCTTATTCATTATTAACGATGAAAAGCGAGAGAAACACGAAATGGAAGCCTTTTTTAAACAGTGAAATACGAATAAGAATACGGAGTAAAAGATAGAAAAAAGATATGCAAGCCATTTATGATAGGATCCCGTTCACAGCATACGCATGAATCGAAAAGCTTAACAATGTTATTTATGTTTTTTATTTAACTTCAAAATAACAAAAAATAAACAATGTGTAAGACAAATGCTGTAGTCGAGTGATTCCACCTACGAATAACCGTTAACCAATTTATGTACAACACACGCAAAGTACTTATCCTGTTAATGAAATTGCTGTGATTCTATCAGCCCACCGCGCTGCCTAATAGAAAATGTTGTCTTGAATAACTTTTGGGTTGTATTCATTAAACTCTAGAAGCCCTTAATTGCCTGATACGAATATTTTTTACAATTTGCTGGAGAAAATGATAACATCTCAACAGCAAATTATGTTGGTCTACTCTTACACCCTACCAAGAAGGTTTTGTGAAATTTAGGTATAGTTACATGAACCTACTACAGTTGTTATCAGACTCTTTCAGAACAAAATACAGACTGACGTAATTTACAAGGACCTCAGAAAGGCTTTTGACTCTGTCAATCATTATTTTTGCTTCACAAAACTACCCCTACCCTATCGAATTTATTTACAGTCCGAGTATTAAGCCGTATTAAGCCCAGAAAAACCCAATGAGTTCAACTCATTAGGATTAGTAATACATACTATGTAAAATTAAGCCTAGAAGCGATTTATAAGATTTAATAGTGAAAAAAATTTTCTCGAAAAGGTTAGGAATATATAATAGGTTCGAAATAATAAGAGATATCTGACTTTGACCCTTTTCTATGAATACGATTTATATATGATTCTTTCCACACTTGAGAAAAAACGCTAAGTTCAAGGTAATAATTACACGATATTAAGTTAAGTAAAAAACAATTACAGTCGATTATAATCGTAAAGATAAGTTCCATATATATGGAAAGGATAAGAAATAAATAACCAAATAAATCTCCCATTGCGGAATCACAATCAACCTTAACATTGTTAAATTTAGGGACGATGGGAATTGAGAGGATATACACTTTTAGTTAACAAAGTAAAAAAAAATTCTTCAGGCTTCGACGGATATTTTCTTGTACTTAAAATTGTCATAAAAAGTAGAATTTAGGACAAAACAAATTTTAATGCGCGTTTTTTCCAATTTGTTAAGAAAACGAAAACTTCTGCATTGTACATAGATTACACACACTTATCCCATGTACACACATATACATAACAATCACACCCATTTTTACACACTATTTGCTTTTATATGCAAGTGTACTGCAGCTGCCAACACCCTTACTTAGCATAATGCTAAATTATTTCTTGAATAGCTTCTGTGTTTCTTATCTAATCTGAATAATGATAATTAGTTTTGCCAAAAATCAGAGTTACTAAAACTTTTTTTTATTTTGCGGGGATTCAGGGAAAGATTTCAAATTTTAAACAAAATTGATCTGCGTTCAGTATCTACGAACTGACAAAGCAAACTCTTATAGTCCTGATTTTCACGTGTTCTTCCGACAGAGAGACACACGGGCAAGCGAAAATGGTCAGATCGACTCGGCTATTGATACTGACTAAGAATTAAGGTAGTCTATGGAATAAAACACGCTTCCTTCTGCCTGTTACATACTTTTATACAAGATCTCGAGCTCCTAACCACTTTTGGTTATGGTTCTTTTAAACACATAAGTTATGCAAGATCCAATTTAATATGAAGCTTCGCAGAAATAAGAAGTAGCCTAAAAGCTAAAATTGAGTGAGTAAAATATGATCCCACCCTAATCATTGGTTAATGGTTATTACATAATAGAGTGTACTTAATACAATTTTTTCATAGTTTAAGTTAAATATAACGTTAATTTGAGCAAATCATGAAAAATCATATAAGCTATAATGATATATAATATAATGAAAACAAACAATAACATTAACATGAACATTAACATTTATGAATTGTCCTTTAATTTTTTATATTTACTACTATTTAAA
The DNA here is from genome assembly GCA_035045065.1 of Hirtodrosophila trivittata. NCBI lineage: Eukaryota > Metazoa > Arthropoda > Insecta > Diptera > Drosophilidae > Hirtodrosophila > Hirtodrosophila trivittata. The sequence continues at coordinate 27,457 of JAWNNK010000196.1, read as the reverse complement.
CTTACGTTAAACATGCATACTTATAAATTCATAATTAAAATATGCGTCGCATTGATCTTTGCATCATGTCAACACAACGAACCGTAATAAAATAGATAATTTATGACCACTTGTATGCGTGTCAATATTACGGTGTGACCCAAATACGTACACGTACACGAAATATGACCCGACCCTATCAGCGAGTTGCATCCCGTTGATCGGGTTAAACTAGCAATAAGAATAGACTAAGAGGGATCATTGTTAGCTATAAAAGAACTAGGATTTATAAGAAAAAAATTATTACACTTTTTAAGTTGCTCACGAATGAACATAGTTTCATAAATTGGTCCTTCGAGCCTTCGTTTGTTTACCCCCACCAGTGGTAAGAGACAACGAAAAGAAAAAACCAGCACCTTAAAAAAAAATAAGGTTGCTTTAAAGTATTAAAAAGGTCTCGGTCTCCCCCACCAGTAGTAAGAGACAGAGTATCTATAAATAAAAACAGCAATTGTTGTTAACAATTTGTAATACTAGGCAATACAAGCCAGTATTAACAATCGTTACAGCATTGCAAATGTCAACGGTACCAACTAAAAGCAGCTTCAACAATGGCTGAAGCAAGGACGGCTTGCCAAGGATCGACTTCGTCAAGATAACAGTACAACAAGTGGCAACGGTACTGAAGGAGAAGCAGCAACGGTGTTAGCAGCTTCGGCAACGGCGACAACAGCGGCAGCAACGGCTACAGCAACAGCAACAGCAACAGCAACAGCAACAGCAACAGCTACAACAACAGCAACAGCAACGGCGGCAGTAACGGCGACAGCAACTGGGACAGCAGCGACAACAGCAGTAGGCAGCAAAACTGAAACAACCTTCCTCCACACTGGAAGGAATTTGCTTCTTTTTTTAATTTATAATAATATTATAAGTCTAACACAAGCCGATGCGTGCAAAGTCTGCTTGAAAAAACAAACTACTAACCACTGTTAGGCCTCCAAAAAGAAGATTATGTCCAAGGGTATTAATACACATTAGAAGATTATAAATTATAAACAGCCATAGCATTAGCGAAAAAAAAAAATAAATAAATTTATAAAAATATTTTCGGTTGTTTATTAAGAAGCAAAAATTTAAAAACTAATGTCAGATAAGACAATTGAGCTGATAAAGAAGCAGTCCGAGATAGTAAAAAAAGTTAGGACTCTTGAGATAGAAAAGGTCTCAAGAGAAATATTAGATAGAGTTCAAGAACTCAAATCGAGTTTTCGAAGTAATAATATTAATTATTAAAAATTGGTGTAGTCGATCATGACTACTTTAATACAAAACAATTTGACCAAATAATGCAGGCATATTATAATATTGAAAGGAAGGGGATATCAGATAATCCCTCAATAATTGAAAGATCCTTAGGGATGCCTACAGTAATAGAGAAAAGTATCAGCTATTTAATTAAAGAATTTTTTGGTTCACCTGTAGAAGTAGAGAAACAGATAGGTCTAGAAGATAGGTTTGAGAATCAGATTAAAAAGATGGAGAATTGTTTTAAGGAGATTGTCGACACAATCGACAATCTTCAACAACCATCAACAATTCTGATGAAAAGGGATAAAATGGAGCGTTTATGGCATCAAACCTCGAATATAATAGACCTAATCAAACAGCGGCTTGAAAGTTCTATATTCGACGAAAAAATTAGTGATTTGGAATTTGACTTCCACAATATTAGAGTCACCCTTGATTTAAAATTACAAAATAAAAATCATGTAAAAGTTTCAACTGTAAAGTCAGAATTACCGTCACTACCAAAACTTAAAATTCCTAAATTCTCGTATAATCCCAAAGATTGGGATATATTTTTCGAATTATTTTCGGAACTTATCCATAATAGAGAGGACATTAGTCTTGTTCTGAAATTCAACTATTTAAAAATTTCATTAGAAGATGAAGCAAAAAGTATTATTATTATTAGTTGGCATTTACACCCCTAACGGGGTACAGCCTGATGCACAATCTCCCTCCACGCGCTCCTGCTCTGTGCGCGTCTTCTCCAATTTGTAATACCATGTGACGCCAGGGCTTCCGTCACTTGGTCTTGCCATCGTAGCCGGGGTCTTCCCCTCCTTCGTTTTCCACCAACTACCGCATCAAATACTTTACGAGCTGGACCTTGTTCATCCATACGAGCAACATGACCTAGCCAACGAAGTCTCATAATGTGAATTCGCTTGACCACATCAATGTCCCCGTAGAGCTCATGCAGCTCGTGGTTCCATCTGATACGATATGTTCCACTAACGTATATCGGACCAAAGATTTTTCGAAGAATTTTTCGCTCGAACACTCCAAGAGCAGCTGCATCCGTTTGTGTAACTGTCCAGGCTTCTGCTCCATACAGAAGCACCGGAAGGATGAGCGTCTTGTAGAGTGTTATTTTTGTCCGACGAGCGAGGGCTCTGCTGTTCATTTGCCTACTGAGCCCAAAGTAGCACCGGTTGGCAGATGTAATTCTTCTTTTGATTTCAACACCAACATTGTTATCGCCTGTCATGGTGGAGCCAAGGTACACAAACTCCTTCACGGCCTCAAAGCTATAGCTCCCTGCAACCAATTGAGAATCAAGTCGCCGCGATTCTCTGCTGGAGCATGCCATAAACTTTGTTTTCACCATGTTCACACGAAGTCCTACTTTAGCCGATTCCCTTTCAATAGCACCAAAAGCTCCCGTTACATCTCGCTTGAGACGCCCAATGATATCAATATCATCGGCATACCCAAGCAGCTGGACACATCTGGTTGTCAATATCGTGCCAGTCCGAGGAACGTCAGCTTTTCTTATAATACTCTCCATCAGTAGATTGAAAAGCATACAAGACAGCGAATCACCTTGTCTGAGACCACGCTTGGTATTAAAGGTTTCGGAATGGTCATTTCCTACCTTGACAGAGCTGCTGGTGTTGCTCAATGTCATTCTGCAAAGCCGTATTAGCTTCGCAGGAATACCAAGCTCAGACATGGCAGCGTACAGGCGATCTCGCTGTGGGCTATCAAAAGCAGCCTTGTAGTCAACAAAAAGATGGTGGGTGTCAATCTGACTCTCGTGCGATTTCTCCAGGATCTGGCGCAGTGTGAATATTTGGTCGATGGTGGACCTACCAGGTCTGAAACCACACTGATAAGGTCCAATCAGTGCCTCAGAAAATGGTTTCAACCTTTCACACAGTACGCTCGTCAGAACCTTATATGCCACTGGCAGTAGACTGATGCCACGGTAATTTGCCCGCAGCGTGGCATCACCCTTCTTCAGGACAGGGCAGATCAGGCTAAGGTTCCAATCATCGGGTATGCTCTCCACTAGCCATACATCGCATAAGAGTTGGTGCATACACCTTACCAACTCTTCGCCTCCAGCCTTGAACAATTCAGCTGACAAGCCATCAGCACCTGCAGCTTTATTGTTCTTCAGCCGCTGTATTGCGGCCTTGACTTCAGCATGGCTAGGGGTCGGTATATCGACCTCGTCATTGATTGGGGTTTGTGAATCACTTTCTCCAGAATTAGCATCCAAGTCATCGCCCTCCAAAAGACTTGAGAAGTGATCCCTCCATAACCTTAACGCGATCCTTGCATCTGTGACCAGGTTTCCATCATCATCTCTGCAGGCGAGCCCTCCAGCTCTGTACCCTTGGGTAAGGCGTTTTACTCTCTGGTAAAAGTCACGGGCATCATTCCTGCTTCTGCTACACTCTATTCTCTCACACTCCAGCCTTTCTAATTCTCTTTTCTTGCGTTTAAAAAGGCGCTTCTCCTCCTTTCTCTTAGCCCTGTACGTCTCTACTACTGTCCGAGTAGCTCCAGATTGAAGTGTTCGCCTATACGCCGCGTCCTTCTTTCTAGTAGCTTCCCAGCACTCTTGGTCGTACCATGGATTCCTAGTTGGGGGCGTTGGAATCCAAGCACTTCCTCCGCCGAAGCTCGTAGAGAGTGCGATATGTGCGCCCACATATCGCTAGCATTTTCAGGCCTCGAGATTGTTTGGCATAGTAAGTTAGAGAGTCGTGTGGAGAATGCATCCTTCGTCTGTTGTGATTGCAGCTTTCCGATGTCCAGCTTTCTTGACATACTTCGACGTGCTACTTTCGCAACACATAGCCGTGCGCGAACCTTAGCTGCAACAAGGTAATGGTCAGAGTCAATGTTTGGACCCCGACAAGTTCGCACGTCAAGTATGTTAGATGCATGCCTTGCATCGATCACAACATGATCAATCTGATTACGGGTCAGTCGATCAGGGGACAACCAGGTTGCCTTGTGTATATCCAGATGACGGAATCCTGTACTACGTACTACCATGTTGTGCGCTGCTGCAAAGCATATTAACCTAAGACCATTGCTCGCGGTGGTCTCATGTAGGCTATGCTGCCCGACGGTTGCACCAAAAACACCTTCCCGTCCAATCTTGGCATTAAAGTCTCCAAGTAGGATTTTAATGTCATGAGTTGGACAGCGGCCGTATACACGGTCAAGCTCCGCGTAGAAGGCGTCCTTCGTGCCATCGTCTTTGTCCTCCGTTGGGGCATGCGCACAGATCAGGCTGATGTTGAAGAATTTGGCAGTAATCCGGATCGTTGCAATTCTCTCACTTATTGGCACAAAGTGAGATACTCGGTTTCGGAGTCTGGCTCCCACAACAAATCCACAGCCGAATTCATGCCTTTCTGGATGGCAGCTGTAGTATATGTCACAGTTGTTCCTCTTCTTGCAGCCCTGTCCCGTCCATCACATTTCCTGGATAGCGGTAATGTCGGCCTTGCATTTTTTGAGGGTATCTGCTAGCTGTTGAGCAGCACCGGATCTGTACAGTGTACGTACATTCCAAGTGCATACTCTCAAATCATAGTCCTTTTTTCGTTTGCGGTGGTCGTCAACGTTGTTTGGGGTCCTTTCCGAGGCAGTTTCTGCATCTTTCATTGAGTGAGTTTTTTTTCATGGGTGGATCTCAAGTCCTGCGCCAAAACCTAATTTAGAGGTTTAGGAAGCCCGCCAAAAGTATGGTTTCTCATATTTTAATTGGTTCCGCAGAGAACTATATTTCCGCTTGGAATTTAATAAGCAAACGGTATGAAAATAAAAGAAACACATTTGTGGAACAGCTGAATCGTTTAATTGATTTACCTAATGTAAATATTGATTCAGCTAAGCAGATTAAAACATTTATTGATTCAATAAATGAATTAATACATTTAATTAAATTGAAAACAAATATTTCCGAAGAAGTTGGCGTGATTTTCGCACATATAATATTGAGAAAATTCAATAGAGATACAGTGCAACTATATAAAAGGAAATACAGACACTCTTTGACGTTATGGAATTCTTGGACCAAAGGCTTAACTCCCTCTCATCATTACAAGAAGAAAATTCGGTCAATAAAACAACGTCAAGTTACAATAATTCAAAGAGTTGTCTAATTTGTAAACCACCTGGAAATAACGCACTTCAATGCTACAGGTTCAGGGGTATGGAACGAGATTAGAAGTAACTCCAAAAGTACACTTTTTGGAGTTGCTCACGAATGAACATAGTTTTATACAACTACTGTACTATATAATTACATAGCAAAAATATTAACATTTGTACATATTTTTAATTCAATTTTAAAAAAACTGGGGCTTAATTCGATTACTTATGTAAATTTATAATACTAATTCCAAATAAATTGGAGTGATACACAACCGGTTCAAAAAACCGGCCCCATTTTGGTGACTACTAAAAGCTATGGCTAAAGCCATGGCCGTCGAGAGATAATTAGGGCCCAATGCTGACTATGGATGGATCCCTAAGCGCACTCCATTTCAACTAAAGAAAAAAAAAATGTTTTTAAGCTTTAGTCTTAAGCTTTGGCAAACTTTAAGCCAATCAACGCTGATATGATAAGTTCAATTGCTTTTTGAATATATTTTGTGTTTGTTATTGTCCTTATTAATTATTAGTATAGATTAACTGAATACAAGAATCTACAATAAATAATATGTATAAATTTCTTATAGTGTCTGAGATGCACACGTTGACACAGACACGTTGACACACACACGTTGAGTGACTTGGATATATCGAGATGACAGGGTCGTGCTTGAAAAAATATCACATTGAAAGCATACTAAAAGTATTTTTTCTCTTTAAAGACCAATATAATTTTTCATTTGTGTAAAATAAGTCCAAATTTTCAAATTCAAATTTTTTATTCAAGTCAAATAAAACCCCTCGACCAACCCATACTTTTACTTTTATACCTCTAAAGATATATACATTGCGACTCATAGTTGTACTTATTTCAATAACTGTGACAAAATGAAATTGGTTCTAAAACTACAAGCTAGTACAGATTCTGATTTATCAGCAGAAATTTTTAATTTTATTTCATTTTTATTATTTACAGAGTTGTTAAGTAAACTTAACAACTAGTAGGATTAATAGCTTTAGCTACTGGGGCTTTGAGCTATTTACAAGTATTTAGTTATTTACAAGTTGGTATATGTGGATATGTAATTAAATTTTTTCTATAGGGGAGGATGTATATAGAAAAGATTAAAATGTAGATTCGATCTTATTTGGTAATTTTTATTTATTCCTACTAATTATTTTCTGTTAGTATGTGATTTAATAATGATTATGAAGAGGTTATATTTTGTGGTATATATCGGCGTGTCTGAGGAATTTTACTATGGTTTCAAAGTTATCATTTGTGGGCTCTCCGAGTAGAGAGATGGGGTGCTTACCATTAAATATATGATTTCTGGATTGGGTGAGTGAAGGACAGGATGTAAGTAGGTGTTTAACGTTATGACAAAGGTGGCAAGAGTTGGGTATATTTTGATTGAGGTAGTGCTGGTGAGTAATGTTTGTGTGTCCTAATCTGAGGCGGGGTTTTTTGATTTGGTCTAGTCTTGATAATTTGTAGTTTTTGTGGAATGTAGGTGACAGGCGGTGCTGAGGTGTGTGGTGTCGATACCAGGTTGATGTGACTTTCAATAGATCTTCCTGCTTTATTTTGTGTTCGTTGTTTAAGTAGTGGTCTATGTCAATTTTATTGAAGTTCCCTGAGCGGATTAATGGAAGGGAATGCGCAAGCTTGGCTGCTGTGTCAGCAAGCTCATTGCCTTTAATGTTGGCATGGCCTGGGACCCATAAAATTTTTAGTTTATCTCTATATTTTGCAAGTAGGGTTATAATTGCTAGGGGTAGTAATCTCGATTGTTGGTGCTTCTGATGGAATCTACTGCAGATAGTGAGTCTGTACAGATAATGTATTTGCCGAGGGTATTTTCGATTAGTATAGTTGCTTCTAGTATGGCTATAATCTCTGCTGAGAAGACTGAAGAGTAATTGGGCAATAATCCGTATCTAAGCTTTGATGTTTCCGTAGTAATGGCGTACATGATGGAGGTGTCGGTTGCAGAGCCGTCAGTGTAAATAAAATTGTGGTCTGAGTATTTTTTTTTGATGGATTTAAACATCTGTTGGTATATTATATTGTTGGTATTGCGTTTAGTGTATTGTCTTAAAGAAAGGTCTATTGTGTTATCGTTAAAAAGCCAGTATCGTATTGAGTTACTTTTTTTTATTGGTCTGAAAGGCATCTCAATTTTACTGGAGTTACTGATTAAAAAGTCTAGTATGGAATTTGTGTATTTGCTCTTATGTAGAGAAGGTTTCTTTAGAAATTTGGCTATTGGAGTATCCGTTAATTTAAAAAGGACTTTGTATAATTTGGTTTTAGAAAAATGTGCCTATTAACAAGCGGACCTATATTTGCTTCGAGCAACAGATTGTTGGTTGGTGAGGTACGGTAGGCACCTAATGCTGCCCTAATTGCTGCATTTAATACAGTTTGGACTTTGTTGAGATTTGATTTTGGTGCCCGACCGTAAAGAAAGAGTCCAAAGTCGGTCTTAGAGATAATAAGGGCTTTTGTTGTTGCAATTAGGGTGTTAGTATCACATTGGAACTTATGATTGGATAGACATTTTATAATGTTCAATTTATTTTGTAGGGAAACAACTAAGCCATTAATGTGCTCGTTCCATGTTGTTCGATGTCATCTGACAATGACAACGATGTTTTCTGCAGATATGGAGCTGTTTACATTTATCGAGGGATAATTTTGAACCAGAATAATCTCCCCAGTTTTGTATGTTTTGGAAGAGGTTTTCTAGGCTTTTTTGGTATTTTTCTATTTGTTGAAGTTAATGATCAACTGGAAGTCGTCAGCATAGCTACAAAAGGATATGTATTTTTAGATATTGTTAATTTTGCAAAGATTGTTGTAGGCAATAAGGAAAACAATTACTGATAAAGGTGAGCATTGTGGTATACCATTATTGATTGGGACTGTTTTTGACATATGTGTTCCTACTTTGACTATGTTTTTCCTATTTGTCATGAAGTTTTTTTATATATTTGATCATTTTTGGCCCGACATGTCATTTGATCAATTGTTGGAGTACTGTGTGAACTCAAATTCTGTCAAACGCCTTGGAAAAGTCAAGGGAGACGATTGAAGTGTGCTTTTTCTTATCTAGTGATTAAGTAATCAGATGATCTGCGTAGAGTTGACAATCAGTTACTGATTTGTGATTTTTGAAACCAAACTGGTTGTTTGATAAGTAATAGTTGTATTCTACAAACCACCATAAGCGCTTTGCAATAATTTTATCCATTACTTTGGAGATGCATTGGTTGAGAGATATGGGGCGGTATGAATCAACTTTAGTTTTATCAGAGTTGGGTTTGTTGATTGGGATTACTAAACTTTATTTATATTGTTGCGGAATGTATGAATTAAAAATGTTTTTGAAATGTGTGGTTAATCTATTTTGTAGGGCTGGGATGGCGTGTTTTAACATAGGATATGAAATTCTGCCGAATCCTGGGGTGTGTCCTTTGGGGGAGTTGAGAGAGCTCAGTAATTCGATGGGACTGATTTTTAATTCCATTTGTTTTGCTGATTGGCTTTGTGAGTTGCTTAGAGGCGAGTCAATTAGGTTTGATTTGTGTGAAATAAATGCATGTGAAAAGTTGCTGTTGCTTAATTTTTCGAATTGTTTCCAATTTGCTTTATTTCATTTGAAATGGTAAATAGAAGGAGATTATGCTTGGGATTTTTGGTAGAGAGTGATTAATATTAGGAAGTGGTCGCTTCCACAGAGGTCATCAGTACAAGTCCAAGTCGTGTAGGGGAGTATGTTTAGTGAGCAAAAAGATAAGTCTATGTGGGTATGTCTATAGGAAGTATTTGGAATTTTGTTTCTGTTTCAATTTCTGCGACGACTGCTTCTATAGCATTGCTGATTGAGATTTCATGGGACTGGATTGATTTTTTTATAAATAGTGCTAAACCTCCAAAGGAGTTGTGTGAGGTGTTTAGGATTATTAAGTAGTTGACAGGTATTGGATAGGGTTGGGTTGGGTGTATATGAGTTTCCTGCAGGGCTATGATTTGGGGGGAATATCTTTTAATTATGATAAGGAGTTCACTGTAGTTGTGGACATAACCGCGTATATTCCATTGGATTATTTTAAGTGGCATTATTAAGGTTGAATTTAAGTGTTTATAGTGTTCGTTAGTGTGTTTTTATTACTACAGTGAATGGCTGTTTGTGTGATGAGAGGTAGGTCCCTGGCCGAATGACTAAAGAGGACCCTAATACCCGCTTGTAGTATTATTTTGTTAGTACTATTGATACTCCATTATATATTTCAATAACTGTGACAAAATAAAATTGGTTCTAAAACTACAAGCTAGTACAGATTCTGATTTATTAGCAGAAATTAAAAGTACAGTTATGAAAGTAAAATTTATGTAGTGTGGATTGCAAGGTAGTTTACGTAAAGTACTGTTGCTTTCTCTAGCTCTGAAATAATCGTCAATGTCATTACATAACCATTTAACAAAAAAAATAAATGTATCATATTATATAAAGTAGGTTAAAATCACCGTTAACAACAAGACGATCTAACTCATTAATGATGGCTGTTACATTGTAAGGCCGGCCTAAGGCCCGGCTTACATCAGCTCTTATAACGCTAACAATAGAACATAAGGTAATTATAAGAGCGCACGGAGCGCAACAGATTATAAGGTAGTTATAAGAGCGCACGGAGCGCAATAGAACATAAGGTAATTATAAGAGCGCACGAAGCGCAATAGAATGTAAGACGATCATAAGTTAGAATATAAGACAACCAGAATATAAGACAACCATAAGAAACGCACGGAGCGCACGAAGAGCCGTGGAAGGGATAAAGGAGAGAAGGCCATGACTCACCACGGGCTCGGGCAATCCCGAAAGCCGAGAGAAGCACAGGCGAGGCTTCATGGACGAAGCTCGCTAAGGAGTGAGTCATTCGGTCTGGGACCCAAAGTGAACAAAGTTTGGATTCAAGATTGTGCGCGTAAGAGGCTGTTGAGCGTTCCTCCAGCCGTGTAATAAGTACAAGTGAAAGAAAAACTACCGAGAAAGTGTACAAGTGTGAAGAGAAAAGGGGCCAACGACCCACGAGCAGAGACCAAGTAAGTTGCAAACTAGTTAGTCGACTAAGCCATACCCCGACTTACTACTAAGGCAAACCACATAGGCGATTGTAACGGCGCACATCCTTCCCGCCCGAGCGTACGGCATCCCACGCTCGCCGTTACATCGTCTAATAAACTCCTGACCTTTACGTGACCGCTAGAGTCTGCTCCATCCGGGCGCTAACGGCACGTCTATCAACTCCCGCTATCTTTTCCGTCGTACAGGGTATCCCCTTAGTGTAGGCGTTTACCGCACTAAGAGCACCTAAATACGGAAAGCGACAGTCGGTACTATTCTCGGCCTATGCCTTTCTCGCCTTCTGCATCCTCGGATATAGACGAGGTCATACCCTCTAAATTAAGCAATTTGTCAAAACTAGAGATTAAGTATATATAATAAATGTTGTAGCAAGAAGCACAAGCCGCCATTTTTCTTGAATTCGTTTCCCGTTAGTTCCGCGCCTCTAGTTCTCAGGTAGGACGCCCCCCCCTTACAAATATTCTTGTAAAGAAGAACCCTGGCTAGACTGAGTCCACAACCCCAGCTAGAATTGCCCCTTTACAACATACTGAAGGCAGGAGATGTAAGCCATGTACGTAGGGAATTCAAATGATAGAGGAATAAAAAAGCAAGTCAAAAAAACATTCAGAGACTCAATATAAAGTTTAACCACAATAACTTTAATATCTGTTTGTAATTTACATGCCACAAGCTCAGAAGGTTATTCAGATCCAACAGCGATAATAACACAACCTATGGGACGTTATAGGCGAGTCAATAAGAATTTCTAAATCGAAAAATTGAGAGTTTTATATATGATTTATATGATATGATATTGTATGATTTTACTTAAAGAGGCTATCAATTTTTTGCAAATGTTTGCGAAGATTGTATGGAATAACCTTTATTTTATGATTTTGCCTAGGGAAGTGATTTTAATAGATGTGGGTAATAATAGTGTGGGTAATAATACAATAGGCCAGATAGAGGACTTAAGCAGCTTTTGAACGTACTTGTATATATTGAGAAAACAGAGATTTAAAAGAGGACATGTGTCTATTAGATTTGAGGTTTAACGTTTTACCCACTATATGAGAAAGATATAAGGATTCTGAACCTTATGAATTAAAGTAGGAATAATAATAGTAGAGTAGAGTAGGATCAGAAGTATCTAATACAGAGGCAGTACCAACTGAGCCAGTCTCAGTTGGCTATAGGGCTAGCAGATGGGTGCAACATGTCTGCTTTAACCAGATAATGTGGGGTATCATGTAGTATATTCAGAGAACAATATTTTGAATATCCCCAGATTTAATAATTTAAAATTTTTCTATTGAAGTTTCAGCTTGTTTTAATAATTTTTATTGTATTTTCTATATTTTCTGTATACATATTATGCTTGGAATAAAGCATATAATTAAATGAATTCATTCATGTTTATTAAGATTTATTTATTTATGTTATACTCATTTTGAAATGTGTGTTACATGTCTGGCAATAAAACTAGCGTTATATTATAGTTAACAAAGAAATTTTTGATTTTATAATTATTTTATTTTGTTATTTACCTACTTACTTTCATATTGTGCAGTCAAATACTTTTCAACCTGATTTATATCGTTAAACCATTTTGTTTCCCTTTCATGTTTTACTGATTATGCACAAATCAATTCTAAATACACAAAAAGCAGAATACATTCCATTTCAATGACAACTGACGAGCAGTTTGAACTATTAGTTTGTTTATAATAAAAAAAAATGTGCATAATTTACAATCGCGTACTTTATGAGAGCCGTTACAATGTATGTTTGTGGTGTAATTGCTTAATATTGAGCAATATAGTTTTCCTCGATAAGCGCAATTCCTGAGATATTGCGAAATCGAATTCTTAGCGTTGTAGACTCTGTTAACGCCACCTTAAAGAACAGTCTTCTGTGCAACTTTTCTAGAAAATCTTATGTTTTATTTTGCTTTGAATGTTTTCCATCCGCTGTTTTCGTTCATATCTGCCAAAAATATTTAATTTGGGATATTCAGACACGGTGCATGTATCTGCACGCACTTACTTTCATAAAATTGTATTCGCTAGAGCTATTCTATAAGCTATGCCAGTATTTTTAATTGAAAAAAATTTACAATCGCAAAAAAATCAGAAATCTTTGAAAAAATAAAAAAAGCATTTGCAATTAAATAAATTCGAGGAATATAATGTGCACAAATCAGCAAGCAAAGTAAAATAAATCTGCGCTAATAAAACTTGCAACAACCAGGGAATCTGGTCTGGAAGAACGAAGTGTACTAAAAGGATGTGAATATGCCAAAAAGGAAAATAATTAACCTTTATCTATAGATGTTGTGCAAAGCAGCGTTGATGGATATTCTAGTATTTTTTTACAAGATATATATAAAAAATAAGATATATATAATTTCTTGGAAAATTATATAGTAGTTTATTAAAAGACATGAATATTTATAAAATTTGATTGGTAGATCAGGCCATTATACAGTATTTGATAATTTGTTTTTGATTGTCGTGTATAAATGTTCTAGGCTTATTCGTTGTTTGTTTATTATTAATATTTATGTTATGTTATGTGTGAATTTAACCTTTTCTATAAGTCTTGCTCACTCAAAGTGACTGTCTCCACTCAACCGCAATTTAGTTGTTGTTGGTTGTGCAATATAACAATGCACGCTGAATGCGCTTGTTTATTTGGCCGGGATTGTGATAAACTCTCCAAACAAAACTCCGTCACAGTATAACCTAAATGCGTCATTTAATGATTTGCCCATCACGTTATGTTCCATACGGTAAGCAATTAATCTATTTGACTCAAGTGTCAAATTGCTTAGTCAATTCAAGTTTGAGCCTCTTATAATTCGTCGTACAGAAGTAGGTAATCTTCAACTCCCATTCTTAATTTTAAACCTAGTTAGACGTATCTTCTATACTGTATATATCTCCATCTCCTTGTAATATTACCCATCTGTCTTCCATACTTCAGCCAGTGGCACACACAGCTCCAACTAATGATGCCGGGCGAAAGCCAGCCTATCCCGGCTGCTTCCCAAACTATAGTGAGCCCACTTACTACTTGTATACTTGCTACTCTCTGTAATTGTTTCTAGTAGGCAAGTTTTTGTGTTTACACTATCTACTGACTCAACTTGCAAATCTGTAGTATCATATAGCGAGCAGCTTTTATTGCTATTAAAACCACACTACAATAGAAATTAGTTTTGTAGTTTTCCTCTGATCTTGCAATAGTTGCTGTAAAAGTTTTACCGTCACTTTTTTATTTCCTGTTCCTCCTATTTTTCATGCTTCTGATATACAAGTTATATGCAACATTTTTTCACTAGTGCGTTACAATGACCTATTCGTTGTATTGGTGATTTTAATTTGCACGCCATAAATTGTTGATTTTTCCGTAACGCAAATCTTCTTCCCTCCTCTCAGCATGATTTTTTATATTTTAGATTAGATTTTCCTCTTTATCAATAAAATTCAATACCTAACAAACCAAATAGAATCTTAGATCTTGTTTTTATTTTTGCTATTCGTATCTATTCCTGAACTTTCTTTTCATCCTACTATTGAAATCTCTCTTTATATATTCAAAGAATCTACCTTACCTTTACCTATTTTTACTGAGTCACACCGTTGTTTTCGCAAAGGTTATTTCACTTTGCCTAATTAACTGATCTTTTCAACTGACTGGTCATAACTTGACAACGCAGTTGCACCTGATTAAGGTTTAGGCTCCTTCTATGTAATTTTTAACTACTAATTAATACAATTAATGCATATAAAACGGGTAACTAAAAAAGAGACACACCAGACAAACTTTTTACTATGGCACGACCGTGCTGACATTCACATTACTACTTTTCAACTGTTTTCCTGTACACTCAAAAATATTTAATACTGATAATAAAATAATATCTTACATAACTTGCCTTTGAGCTCGCCGTTGCAAGGCTACCAATTGTATAAGTGTTGTTCGCACATAAAAATGCGCTGAACGCGGCACTTACTCCTAACTGTAAGTAGTATCACAATGCAGTTTATAAAGAAAAACAGTTTTAAAACTCCAATAAAAAGTGTGCTGAAATCTTTTAATTGGTCTTGCATGTATGAAAATTCAAATTAATTTCTCGGGTATGTATAATATGTTGAAAAATCCATTCTTAAAATTAAATAATTTTGCTTAGACCCTTCTAAGGGATTTTGAGTCAAGTGCTGCAATGCTCAGTCAATTTAAGTTTGAGTACTCACCCAATTTTTAAACGTTGCAACTGTGGTAAATTTGTCTGCTCAGTCGCCCTCAACTTCATTTTTATATAATTGGCTAATGCAGGTGAACAGGAAGCTCCAAAGGTCATGACCTGCATTACATACGTCTCTAGTGATCGCCACGATTCACCATCGCACCACAGAAACGCACGAGTACTTGGTGGAACATCTCTCGTATATCGCCGGGTATTGCTATAGGCCGCTCCCTGAAGCGTAGTAGGATGCCCACAAGGGAAGGTAGCGCATCTGGTCCTTTGAGCAGCACGTCATTGAACGACACGCCATTAACCTTTGCTTCTGCATCACATACCATATTTTTCTTTGGATTGCGTACTGTAAATGTGGGAAGAAAATATGCGTTTGAGTTAGCTGACTGTTCACTCTCTTTCAGTTTCCGTATGTATCCTTTAGTTTTGTAGCTCTCCATTGTTTTTGTCATAAAGGTTCTCAGGCCGACATCCTTTGACATTTTCCTCTCAAGACATTGAGCGCGCTTCACTGCCATATCGTAAGAGTCAAATAGCTTAACTTCGTCGAATTTCACAGTAAGCAACTCTGCCAACGTTTTTTGGCCGAGTCGTAACATGTTGTTGCCTTCATTATTTGTGTGGAACGCTCATCTTCTTTTGATTTTAGCGGTTTCATCAACACGCGCACGCCGATAGATTCCACAGAGAAAAATTTCTTCATGGCTTCGTCTAGTTTGCGTATAATGTTTGCGTCGTTGCACTGATACACGTGTAACAATCTAGGCCTTGGGGATATTACACAACTGCGCCGTCCGTACATCGGCCAGCCTAAACGGCTGCGCACAGCAATAAGGTTTTCTCCTTTCACTTCTCGCATCTCCAATGGTACTTTTACGCTGAAATGGTAAAGTCAAATAATAATCTGTGCTCTCACATCGTTGTACAGTAAAATAGGAAGTCCTTGTAATTCCTCGTTGATAGGTTGTGCGGCAGACCCCCAGGACCACAGACTTAGAGTTTGGCTCCGTGCGACTCACGTCACCAGTCCATCTCAGCCACAGTTCACTTTCCGGGCCATCTAAATCCAGCTCCCTTGCCAGTTCTTCTTCTATCAGAGTACACGCTGCGCCTTCGTCAATCAGCGCGTATGTGTGCACACCCCGATTTCCGGCGTTGAGCGTTATAGACATGTAACGGAACAATGTCTTTGCTTCTTCTTGGTCGTGACGCAGAGCTGAAGATTCGCCCGGCTGTCCAGCCTGGTTGCTGCTTCGTTGCAATAGCTTTTCGTTGCTACTGTCTGTAGCACCAGAGTGCAGTAAGGCGTTGTGTGGTGGGTCGCAGCCAGTTATATTGCATTTCCTTTTTACTTTGCACTGCCTTAGGCGGATGTGGCATAAAACAGCAAAAGCAAAGTCTTTTAGCTTTCACGAGTGCCCACCGTTCGTCTATGCTCAGTGCTCTGAAGGCAGAACAAGAATTCAAGTTATGGGCTTCATCACACGGCGGACACCGCCGCTCGTTTTGATGTTGTCGGACATCAGGCTAAGAAGGGCTGTGGCTAGGCGACACTCTATGCCAAAGCAATCAAGACCTTGTTTTATTCGTTCCTCTTGCGTCGTTAGCGGGTGGCGACATATGTATATGGCGTCACCACCGTGGCACACATTGCGATTTCGGAAAACCAATTGTCAAAAAGGCTAAGTTAGTGCCGCTTTCTTCAAAAAGAAGACGATGTCGTCCCCATTGCAGCTTCAGGTCACAGGGCAATTTCGCTACAAGCTCACTCATCAACGCTGGATCATGACGGTAATCTGAGTTGATTGGCGGCCATCGCTGCGCAGTAGTTCTGAACGGCTAGCGCCAACAGGAATAATTGAGTTCAGATCGTTTAGATTGTCTGAACAGGTGGTTCTTTGTTAGGTTACGCTGCAGATTGGTGTGTATTATCTCTGGGCGTATCAAAGATTACCAATCGCATATGGCACGGTTGCAGTAACCATTAGCTTACCCCTCACTGCATGTAATCCTGGGCTTCTTAAGCATTTTTGAAGGCGTATAAGGTTCTCCTCATTAGTATAGCCGCATCTTTCGGTAGACTGCTCGTATGGTAATACGATAGATAATGAACAATAGCCACTCTTCTGGTGAACCAGAAAACAACGGTATAAAAAGACTGCCGCGTTTTCGAAAACGGTTGGCTCACATCATGAGGCATGTGTATTGTTTTAGTTTGGATGGCAAATCTTCGGGATACTTTTCTTCTTGCCAGCATTTTCTTGCACCCATCACTGTTGAAACTGTTCTTGTCGATTTGCTGTGGGTGACCTTGTCCATCAGCTTATGTCACAGAGTTCCGTTTTTTAGATGCCGATGGCTCCAGTCTCAATTCGTCTCGGCTACCGCGGAGCCTGTGGCCCACGGTGCTATTAGTGCACTAATAGTTTGAGTGGGACCAATTATCTTTCCGTCGATGGGCGAGTTTTGAATACTAGTTTCGTCCATCGTTGCCGGTTAATTCGTGGACGTAGCGTGGACCTTACGCGGGTTTTGTTAGTTGAGAGCACTTTGCTTAAGCTAAAAAGCGTTTAGGCTCACGTAGATTCAGTGTATCTCATTCAGGCCTTAACATTATGTATTGCGCGTGCTTCTCACGCGTTGGTGAGTTTATGCAGTTTATTAAGAAAACAACGCAGTTTTGATACTCCAATAAAAAAGTGTTCTGATATGGAATATTATTTTCATCCTTTACTATTCAACATACTTTATACATTCTGCTTAGCTCTTTCTTTCTATCCTTATATATATATATGTACATATAATTTACACACTAAAATTTACTGATCTGATTGAGTTTTTTTTGGATTTTCATCAATCCAATAAATGTTGGATGAGTTTTAATTCTTTTCTAATTTATATATAAATTTTATTTTATGAATTTTTACATTTTTTTCCCTTTATACTTATACATGTATTTAAGAATAATATTTTATTATTTTATTTTTGTAAATATGTTTTATTTCTTAATTTTTTATGCAGTCGACTGCTTTTAGTTGACTCTATACAAAAATAAATATTTGTACAACTTGTCTAATTTTTTATTTTTTTACTTATTTTCTTTCAATTGTTATCTGCCCCCGCCTTTGCTTCTTTACGACTTGTCGTTGATATTCTATTTGGCATTGGCATGGCCAGTCACAATTTCAACTCAATTGCACAGCTGCAGTCTGGAAGCGGCTGCCATTCGAACGAGATGAGAAAAAAAGGAATTGCCGATTACCGTTTTAGTAGTCTGTACGATACATACCATATTACACTATGGTCCAAAACCCCGATTTTCTAGAGAATTGAAATGTGATACATATGATAATACGAATAATAAGGATTTATGGCTTTTTTTTTATTTTAATTTTGTAATTAATTTTGTAAATCATGCTTTTACTCCCTCCTCCATTAAGTACAATAGATTAAATTTTAAAAATATGTTAATTCCTTCTCATCATATAATTCAATTTCATAACTCTTATCACAATCATAGTCAACACTAGAATCCGAGTCTACATTTTCGGTTTCAGTATTGTTTGTACGATATGGCATTAGTATTATTATGAATGCGCATTCTCTCTAACACATCCCACCGGTGCACCGGAACCAAAGATGGGTTAATTTTTTGTTACAGACGTGAATTAATGTTTTGTGGACCATCGTTGACATTAGATACCAAGAATATGTACTCATAAATAATATAAATGGTTTCTCACACAAAGCCTGGAACTTTTCGGTGTCAACGGAATGCTCGCATGAAATGGTAATAAGACTTATGTACAAATTTTATAAATTATTTTGGTCAAAGCCTTTTTTAGAAGAAAACAAGTAGGTATTTGTGAATAATATTTTACCTGTATTTCCAACTCCATTATGTTTAGGCTAAGTGATACGTAAGCCCATCATGTTTCACACTGCTTCTTACATTTTTTCGAGTCATAATGTTTTATATGGCACTTCTGAATGTAAAGCGTACACAAAACGTTTAGAACAAGGTCAAAAAAACCAATAGGGCATGCAAAGGGCTCATGCTATATCTTAGAGCTGTGAGCTTCGGTTTAAATTCAGTACAGTACACAGTCCGTGATTTCCAACACCCCCATTTTTGACAGCATTGAGTAGATTTTGTCCACAAGCACTTGGAGTCAAATCCTCCTTACATAAACTAAAGACAAGGGGCATGGAAACTAAATTCTAGAATTATAATTTTTTATTTAGTAGTATAGTTAGCTTAAAACAAGCTACCCGCCAGAGGCCAGCACTGAGCCGCTTCGAACTAAGGCAAGCAACGGCTGCACACGCATACAGAAAAGCTCAGCTTAAAAGTTCAACCAATAGAATTCAGGATAAGGTCATGCACACGCGCTCACTGTTCAACGACAACAGTGAGAGATGCAAGATTATATGCAAGATAAGCTTATGCATACGCGCTTACTGTTCAACAGCAACAGTGAGAGAGCGAGAGTAGATGCATGTTGAGAGTGACTCATACACGCATACTAAGAACAATAAGCAAGCGAACGAAAAGGGCAGCTTACACATGCGCGCAACAACAACAAAGAGTATGTATCCAGCAATAAGCCAAGCTAAAACATCGTATTAGCATTAGATCGCGATGCTAATTAGAAAAGAAGGCAAAAGGGAGTCGAACTAGAGCATCGAAACGGAACGGACGTGGTCGGCAATTAACATGAAGGGTTACACGTGGACTTGGACAACGAAGGCATCTGCGGCACCAAATAACCCATTTAAACTTCAATTAAAATTACAAACCTTAACATCCTACAAAACGACACGGGCACAAAACAACACGTTAATATCAACTACCACTACAAGTTAAAATATATAAAAATTTATATATAATAAATAATCAAAACAACAAGAATAACAGCAATAGCAACAACCACAGAACACACACGAGGCACAACCACAGTAACACACACAGATACACACCTGAGGCAAAACCACAGTAACACACACACACTCACAGATGAGGCACAACAACGAAGGAGAGCGAACGATCAACGGATGGAGAAAAGGACGCTCAAACGGAAAAACACACCCATGAAGCCAAACAGCCAGCAGAGTGATCTTGTTGGCACCAGAGCCAACGGGGAAGCGCACATCCCAACCGCTACAGAAATGGCAAAGGTCAAGGAAAAACCCAAAAGCGCCCCGATGCTGTAATGGTCAAGTGAGCTGATCCTGCGGACTATGCCAAAGTGCTTTCACTAGTCCAGACAAATAGCGCACTATAGCAGTACAAGGTGAGCGTGTGTGGTGTGCGACGTACGGCAGCAAAGGAACTACTGCTTAAAATGCGCTGTTCAGCAGACGAGGCCACGTTCAAGCTGCAAAGCGCCGCCCAAGAATTGCTGGGCGACCAAGCGGAGGTTAAGGCAATCACTGAGAAGTGATGGTTGGAAGAACACCGAGGAAGTCTTACAGGCTGTCTTCACACTCATTGATGAAGATGTGCCTTCCAAAGCCGTCCCGAAGCATCGCAAGGGCTATAGAGGACAAGCTGTGTAGACGCCCGATGCCAGTCGATCCAGCTCAACTCACGACTGTTGTCTAAGCACTATTCCCGGAGCAGCCACCAGTCTCGTTTTCACGTGGCACGACCGAGGAGGATTCCAAGAATACGGACACTAGATGATGATGTCAGGAGCGCATTTAACTCAGCGAATTGGTGATTATTATTCAACGCTCTGACTTAGCTGGGAATATAAGAATACCTCATAAGTCTGATCTTCAGCTATTTCACGAATAGGATCCTCCTATTCGATACCTCAGATGGACGACGCAGGCACAGGATCACTGGCGGAGTGATGTATGACGTGGTACTGCGACTAAACACTCCGCAGGGAACTCGCATAGTGGATTTTGCTGACGACATTGCGGTTGTCACTGTTGCAAAAGAATTGGCGGACGTAGAGGCAAAAATTAATGCTACAGTCCAGCATGTGGTTAACTGGCTCCATAGGAACTCGCTCTCCTTAGTCGCGTACAAAATAGAAGCGGTACTTATCATCAGCAGAAAGAAGGTCGAGCTAGCGACCATTCTGGTTGGAGGATGCGCAATCACCTCGAAGCCTGCGCTGCTATATCTTGGCGTAAAACTGGACCACCGACTTTCCGATCTGGGCCACCGCCATGGGAACAAAAACACTTGGGCAGCCATGCAGGGCCACATGCCTTACGGGTGGTGAGTGCATTCCGCACAGTCTCGGACGACGCAGCGCTTGTTCTCGCCGGCATGATACCGCTTGATCTGCTTGCGGCGGAGACAAGAAGCACTGAACTGACAGCAGCAGCGAATCGGAGCTCCACTCTGGCAAAGTGGCAGTAGAGATGGAGGATTATAGCCAGCGGCGTTTGGACAAGGCTGTGCGCCAGTGGTTGAATAGGAGTCACGGATAGGTTGACTTTTACTTGACGCAACTCCTGACAGGACATGTGTGCTCTAGAGCATATTTGTATAGGTTCCGCCATGAGGATAGTTCGCATTGCACACACTGTGCCCAGAGTATTGAAGATGCAGAACATGTATTTTTTGTCTGTCCTCGATTTACTGCTGAACGGGAAGAGCTAAGTCTAACAATTGGTTAGCAATTAGCCACACATGTACAGTAATCATACAATCCCTGTGTCGTGCTGAAATACAGCGCATTCTAAATTCAGTTTCTAAATGAGGCTTTCATGCCATTCTCCCCTCGTGAAGTCATACCTAGCGGTTCAGTATCTCGGGTGGGAACGGGGAGCTTTCTTTCCTTCTAAGCTTTTCACGCTTCCCTCTATATATTGTAAAAAAAAAAAAAAAAACAAAAAAGGGCACAGCAACACACACACTCACTCATAAACGAAGCACAACAAAAACAGCAACACACACACACCGGCTAGCCACCGACGCAGTAACTCCCAACTGTCTAATGGGTGTAGGGGACTCCAGATTCCGCGCCCCTACCGTGATTAATTCCACGGGTGGATTTTCACTTATGTGACTGCCACCTGGAGTATTTTTATTTTTAGCAACCATTTCTACTATATTCATATGCATTTTATGCCTAGTGCCAGGCTGATGCTGTTTAATGCCCGCAGCGGACACAGCAACAAGCACGGACCCAACACCAGCGGCAGCAGTGGATAACCATGCCAAGCCGAATCCGTTCGCCAGGACGGAAAGGATACAACTATCCCCGATAGCGGTGCGGTTTTGGAAACCGAGGAGCCCTGATCAGGAGCAAGAAGGAAGTTCAGAGGCTTCCAACGTGTCAAGCCCAAGCAGACACCGCAGACCCAAAGGGTGGAGCTTGGCAAGCTCCTTGATGATATAATTTTCCTATTCACGGAAAAAAGCCAGCAGTCCGACATGTGAACCAAAGCATGAAGGACTCACTGGTAAAAAATAAAGGGCCTTCAAAAGGCGGTAAGCGAGCAAAAAAATGATCTGTGCTCTCACGTAGTTGTACAGTAAAATAGGAAGCCCTTGGTGATAACTGCGTGTACGTATCAATTCCTCCTTGATAGGTTGTATGGGCAGATCCAGGCGTGTTACTGTACGCACGCCTTTAAGCACATACTGTGGCATAGTTTGATTCTTTGCAGATACCTTCAGGACCACTGACTTGGACTTTGGCTCCATGCGACTCACGTAACCAGTCCATCTCAGACACAGTTCACTTTCCGGGCCATCTATATCCAGCTCCCTTGCCAGTTCTTCTTCCATCAGAGTACACGCTGCACCTTTGTCAATCAGCGCGTATGTGTGCACACACCGAGCCCCAGCGTAGAGCGTTATAGGAATGTAACGGAACAATATCTTTGCTTCATCTTGGTCGTGATGCAGAGCTGAAGATTCACCCGGCTGCCCAGCGCGGTTGCTGCTACGATGCACTTTCCGTTGCTACTGTCTGTAGCACTAGAGTGCAACAAGCCGTTGTGTGGTGGGTCGCAGACAGTTGTATTGCAGTTCCTTTTTACTTTGCACTGCCTTAGGCGGATGTGGCATAAAACAGCAAAAGCAAAGTCTTTTAGCTTTCACGAGTGACCACCGTTCGTCTATGCTCAGTGCTCTGAAGGCAGAACAAGAATTCAAGTTATGGGCTTAATCACACTGCCGACACAACCGCTCGTCTTGGGTTAGTCGGAAATCAGGCTTAGAAGGGCTGTGGCTAGGCGACACTCAATGCGTAAGCATAGAGTTCCTCTTGCGTCGCTAGAAAATTGCGACGTATATGGCGTCACCATCGTGGCACCCATGCGATTTCGAAAAACCAATTGTCGAAAATGGCCAAGCTATTGCCGTTTTTTCTCGCATCCATCGCGGTTGAAGCTGTCCTCGTGGCCTTGTCTCCCAGAACTCCATGTTGTAGGCGTAGACGACGCGTATGCTTCCGCTCTCAATTCATCTGAGTCCACCATCTGCATTGGGTTAACGATTGGTGCTACCGCGGACCGTGCAGGGTCACTGAACTGGTCTCTGGCCCACGCTGATATTCGTGCACTAACAGTTTGACTGGGTCCAATTGTCTTTCCGGGCAAGTCTTGAGTATAGGTATCGTCCATCGTTCCGGTGAATTCACAGACATGTGTGCCTTATAAATTTATTATTCTGCGTGCTCCTTACGGTCGAAAAGAAAGGCCGAAAGAAAGTGGCTTTCTCTTGGCCTTTTAATTACGTAGAATGCGTGTAGGTCACGCAGATTTCTTTGCCTGAATGTGTCTCACTCAGCCATTGAGGTTATGGAGACTGCGTGAGGCTCACGTGGACTCAGTTGACTGAGTGTGTCTCACGAACAACTTGAGGTTATGTAGAATGCGTGTGGTGTGTGCGCGTGCTGCTCACGCGGATTCGGCTCAACACAATCTTGATGCCACTACGGTCAGTAAGATGTTGAAAATCGACAGATTCTGCTCCCGTCCTCCACCGCAGTAGAATTATTTCATGGGGGCACTTACCTCGAGCGCAATTGGTACCAAAAAGCAGCTTATTAAATAAACCACGCAGTTTTTTTTTAGTACTTCAATAAAAAGTTACTGAAATCTGTATTCAAATATTTGATTACACGTTCAAATTACTGTTCAACTACTTACAATTGTGCTCTGACCGCGCCTTTGCTAAAATTCGACTTCTCTCGTCGATCTTCTTTTTGGCATTGGCGCAGCCAACCACAACTCAATACTCAAATGCACAGCTGCACACTGGAAGCTGCTGCCGTTCGTGTAAGTGCGAACGAGATGCAACACAAAAAGGGAAAAGTGAATTGCCGATTACTGTTGTAGCGGTCCCGTATGATAGATTCATATGGCGGGCAACATTGGATTGGGCGCGCGCTAAATTATTTACGAATTAGCGACGCAACAATATTTATAAAATTAACATACTAAAACTTTCTGTTCTGAAGGAGGTTTTCTGGGTTTTACCCAATCCAGGCAACAAATGTTGGGTCGGTTTTAATTAATTTATAAAACCCCCAGATATACATATTTTATTTAACTCATTTTAAAAATTTTTTCTTTTATATTTATACATATAAATAAGTTAAAATAATATTTGATTATTTTAATTTTGTAAAATCTTTTCCTTTTCAATTTTTTATATAGTCGACTGCTTTAAGTTGACTCTATTTAAATAAATAAATAAAAATAAGTGGGATTTTGGATTAGGCGCGCGCTAAATTGATTCCGAATTTGGTACGCAACATTTTCCCATGCACCTAAAACCATTCCCAGACGCCTCTCATATGTGGGGAATTTGGAGGAATAAAATTGACCTTCAAGGTTGGGCATTGTCGCTCAACTGAATCTGCAGATATGCGGTCGACCTCGTACTTTACAACTCGAGGGGGGCCCCGAAAGTTAGTTCCTATATCGGAGACATACGCCTTGGTACGGCGCGTCGGGCGACAAATCTTTTAAGATAACATAAAAAGGATTTAGTGGACGGTAACACTACAATCTCTAAATGTACTGCTCGGGCAACACATCCACCCACGGCGTGGTCACACAACTACATAAATAGGACTGAAAATTCCACGCCCGTGTATGTGAAAGTCTGCAATTGCGGCGATAGGCGACTCTTCCATCTTAGCTTGCGCTCGTTTGGCGTGTAGGGCAATTTTCCGCAATAGTTCTCAAAAATACTCGCAGACCCTTGATCCACTACCGCTGGCGTAACTTATTTACGACAATTTCGTTATGTAGGTGGTGATATCGTCTATGAAGAAATTTTATTATCAGATATATTACGCTGTGTCCTCTTGGTTGGATAAAAGGGCGCTTCATGTTGATTTCGATGCCTTCTACTGCATCAAATCGTCCTTTGATTCTTGGGATCCCCATCGCATCAAGGTGAGGGGAGCACTTGTGAAACAAGCTCTTGCGATTGAATACACCATTTCCAGATCTTAGGCAGCAGATTTCTTCGTAGAACTGTGCCTCTTGACAATCACGTAAAAAAACGATGTCTGGTTCATCGTAACGTTTTAACTGCTAGGGACCGTGAAGTGGCCCCTTGCACGGTTTCTTGTATATAACTCGTAAGTAGTCCACTCGTCGTTGTGCCGATGGGAAATGTTCTAATTTACTTAATTGGTGCGGATCAGGTGATATGCATGCTACGGTTGATACATGCGAAGAGACCTCAGCATGAGGTAGCAAGTCCATGACATCTTGGTTATTTCCCATATTGGTAATTGACCGGTGCATCTCGTCAAGTTACAGAAAGTCTGGACTGATTAAGTACAGTATTGATCCAGTAATTTTGTATAATTAATCGGTAATCTCTATCCATTTGGTACTTTTGTCAGCTACGTTTTGTGCTAGCGCCACCCAACGCTTACGTGGATTCCTCTGAAATTTCTTCGATTCGTAATGCTATAAACTGTTTGAAATTGCGGGCATTGGATCGAATCCAATAAAGTAGATGATTTGAGTCAGTACACCTCGGACTCGATGTTTCTCGCCGTCCGAAGACCGAAAATTGCGGCCATTAACTCCATACGGGGCATGGAAATATATTTTAACAGCGAAACTCGTCTACAGTACCAGGTAGTTCCGCACACAGAAAGACAACGTTTATGCGTTTATGGCGGCGTCCATAAACGTATAAAGCTGTATATTGTCCGCAGAACTTACCAAAGGCACCTTGGTATGTGCAAGCTAAGATTCGGTACAATCTCAAGCCAATGCTTTTAATCGTTTTCGTTATAGCTGGTGAGTGCCACATCCCTGCCGACTCCCAATTGGCAGATATCCCACTGACTGCAGCCAATCACCTACTGACGTGTCGCTGTGTATCGCTTTCATTGCTTTAGGATGTGTCTCTTTGTAACGTTCTACGCTGCGATCCTTTTATAGTATGCTAAGGCAGGTGAACAGGAAGCTCCAAAAGTCATGACCTGCACTACATACATCTCTGGTGATCGCAACACCCATTGCGCCACAAAAACTTTTGCGCAGCTTGATCTTCGGAATACAGGAGTAGTTGAAGTAGTTGAGTATCTGCAGCGTAGTTGGATGCCCACTAGTTAACACATTTGGTCTGGTAAGCAGCACGCAATAAAGAGAAAAAAATCGTCACGGCTTCATCCAGCTTGCGTGTACTGTGTGCACCGTTGCACTGGCATATGTATAACAACCTAGCCATTGGGGAAACTTCAGCACTGCGCCGTCCGTACACCGACCAGCTAAACGGCTGCGCACAGCAATAAGGTCATCTTATGCTGCTTCTCGCCCTAAGATGGTCGAGTCCAATAATGATCTGAGCTCTCACGTCATTGTATAATCAAGAAAAAAGGGTGCGTGTACCTATTAATTCCTCATTTGTAGATTCTGATTGTACGGTCAAATCGAGACGTGCTTCTATGCACATGCCTTTAAGGGCATATTGTGGCGTAGTTTGCTTTTCTGCAGATACCCTCAGAACCACTGACTTGGAGTTTGGCTTCGTGTGACTTACATCAGCATTCCATCTGCACCTTATTCAAAGTTTAAAGCGTTAGCCTCACGCAGACTCAGTTTACTGAGTGTGTCTCGCTTACAATTTGAGGTTATGTAGATTCACGCAGATTTAGTTACTTGAGTTTTTTTCATTAAGGCTTTGACGCTATTTTTGTGCGTGCTTCTCACGGCTAAGCTCAAACTTCTGATACCACTACCGTCTGTAAGATGTTGAAGGTCGACAACTTCTGCTCCTGGAAATTTTTCAACTTAATCACATTCAATTGTGCTCTGCCAGCGCCTTTGCTTCTTTAGGATTTGTCTGTCGATCTTCTGTTTGGCTTTGGCGCGGCCAGTCACAAATAGGACGCAATCGCACAGCTGCTGCTGTTCGTATAGGTGCAAACGAGGTGGAAAAAAAAGGTAATAGTTTAAACAGTATACTGAGTGTAATGTCTTACTCGACTCAGTGTAGATGACGTCAGGTCACGTCAGGTAACAGTTTTCTTAAATAATATTGAATACCACATAACTTTAAAAATTTTGTTAGAGATTTTAGTTTACCATCTTTTTTACCGTTTATTTTTAATTATTATTTAGTCATTATATATGGACTAAAATAATTTCATAACTAATAGAT